>OY720025.1:3726210-3856699 GCA_963082485.1 Eudonia mercurella | reverse complement strand
ATGCGGCTTTTGAGAAAAATCGTTCTGATGAAACAGAGCTTGCTCTACCTTTCAAATATTTGTATACTACTTTGTATAACTTTTTTAAGACTCGAGTTCTTTACAACACTACCTTCGATACGTCACGGCGTGCGCCGGCATCCTTCAGCATGCTTTTGCCTACCGCAGTACGCCACGGCATGCCGCGGGAGCCTGTGGCATCGATGCCGCGGGATCATTTTAAAACATGGGAATTTAAGTCTTATTTACATTTCGATATGTTTGAATGTCCATTAGTAATAATTTAAATCCATGCCGTCCTTATCTGCGTTGCCCTTAAAAAAGAACACATACACGGGATAACTATTCGGACCTTATTCTTTGTTTATTTGTAAGGCACTTAAAGTTTATTCATTGACTAATTTTGACTTAATGACAGATTCTATTTAGAAAATATGTCATAATGACAATCCTAGTCGTTGGATAAAACTTACCTGAGGATTGAAAAATCGGGCCTAAATATTTGTAAAATTAGATTTAGCCACTCGCGTCCCGATGATATCGAGTCGAGTAAGCATTGTTTTTATTTTGTTTCTAGATTTCCTGGGACGACGGAGTTTACTTTGTAATTATGGTTATACATAATTTTACGCAAACTTTGTTGCGAACAAATTACAATTTGAAAAAGTGTTGAATGAATCGACTCGTTGAAACTTGTAAATATGTTCTTTAACTTTTTAAATTGTAAATATGTTCCCAACAAAAATGATATATAACCATAATAATTATAAATAAAGCTTGCCTTATTATTTGACTGATCTTTAATATTTGTAAAAATATTAAAATTGAATAAGACTTCTTTAAAGTAAGAGTAGATAGTGTTGATGAATTTCGGCTGGTCATATCATCACATAGCCACAATAGCATACTTGGTAGAGCACCTCACCCGGTATGTTATGGGGCCCGGGTTCGAATTACGCTCGTGGAAATTTATTCAACACTTTTTTAAACCATCATCATCATTATCTGCATTTCCAATCGGTGCCGATGGTAGAAACCAGCCAATTTAAAAAGGCTACAGTGTAAATTTTATTTAAAAAAATCTTTTTATTTTATTTTACCATAGTATCCATTGGAGAATTTTTTACTTCTCTGACCATTGTTGATGGTAACAAGAAGTGCTGCATCGACCTCATTAATCTGGCCAATATCACACCCACAGTGTGTCAGACTATTAGTTCTAATGTACAGCCTTATTAATTCATAACTATCTATATTTCTTTCCATTTTAGACGACATTCTATGAGTTTTTGATATTTTGGCGATAGTCCCGGTGTTACTGATAAGTTTGTTTTTAGATATTTTTTTGACATCGCAGTTTGATTCTTATTACTAAGGTATAAGAATCAAAGATAAGAATTTATAAAATTCATGCCGGTGATTTGTTTTTACTTAAGTGATAGCAAAATCGAGTATGAAAGTATCAAGCAAATTTCAATCGTTCTTTTTCATCTTTTCAGTTACGAACCGATTTGGGTCACGTCCTTTGGTTGCAATCACAACGGAACCCAGCGCTATGGATACGTAGCACATATGCTATTTTATAATGTATAAATAAACATGTATATTGTTAATTTTGTTTGATTGAACCTACTTAGTAATTGACATGTAAGAAGTAGCTATTGCACTTGTATAGATCGCGCCAAACTTCTAGTCCCCTCTGAAGTTGCTTCGCGCAGCTGTACACAGTCAGGCCCTGCCGCTCGTCCCCGCCTTCGTCCTACTGACGCCTATTTTTTACTATTGCGACGCGAATCGCGCCAACTTCAGAGGGGACTAGAAGTTTGACGCGACCTATACTTACTTTCTTATTTAGAAAACATCTCGTGTATTGTTCTGATTTTGGACGGAGGTTGGCATCTTCATCATGATTGGGTATTCACAAAACTTTTGAAAAGCCATGTTATCGGGTGGATGGTTACTCCATGGTTTAGAAGTCATGTCAAGCTGTAAGTTAGACTTTTTCGTAAGATGACAGTTGACAGACCCACCAACTAAGAGTACAGACGAGCATTAACATCTAGCAATGTAACTCTTAATACAATGGAATAGAGTCAAAACTAGTCAAAATTGTAAATGTTAACACTCGGTGACTGTACTAGTTTTCCATTAAAAGTTTATGTAACACAAATTATCTCGAACATTGATTCTCGGGTTTGAGCGACACTTGAGTTGCAAATAGTATTGATCGCGCCAAACTTCTAGTCTTTCTGAAGTTGCTTCGTTGCGCAGCTGGTACAGTCAGGACCTGCCTTCGTCTCACTGACGCCTATTTTTTACTACTGCGACGCGAATCGCGCCAACTTCAGAGGGGACTAGAAGTTTCGCGCGATCTATACTACCAAGTGACGCTATTATTAACCCTCGTAAAAGCTGTCGTAATAAAGACAAGACACAATATTCACCAATCAATCTACTGTCAATTGTAGATGATGTAACAAATTCAATGGTAATGAAATGGGATTAACAACTGATTTTAGAATGAACAGACGTTAAGTCTACGACTTCAATAACGTCTTAATAGTATGTCGGTAGCCTGATTTTGACATTACAACTATGTATGGTGCATCCACACCGCAGTTACGTTTTGTGTAGCAACATGATAACACTCGGTGACATTTTTTTGTTGATTTAATGCATTTTTTATGCATAATTTAAAAATAGTATTTACATACGGATAACCTTCTCTATATAAACTATAAGTGTGCGAAATTTCATACTCCTCCGTCCGCGCAATTTTCGTAAAAACGGGTACAAAGTTTTTGCTTCACGTATTAATATATAGATTTTCAAAAGTTATTCACATACTAACACATTTATTTTTGTTATCAGATGATGCCCAGTAAAACTTGGTAACATTGCTCCACAAAAAGTAACAGCGGTTTGGATGCACCATATGAATAAATTGTTTACATCAGCCCACCAACACACGACTACGAACGTTTTTAATAGAATAATCGAGGCCCAGATTATTTGACCTTATTTACCCTATGTACAGAATGAAAATGGAAGCCCAATGATGCGATAATTTTTTTTTATAATATTTATTACTTTTTTGTATTCGTTATGTAAAAGTCAATAATGTATTTATGTACAGTTTATTAGCACCATTTATATATAGTATCCATTGAAACCTCCATCACCAATGTACCTGAAACACTTTGGTGATAGTCGGCTGGCTTGTTATAATTTTGCACGATTGTCACTGAAAAACAAAGATAAATAGGGGTTACACGACTAATGGAGACATTTATTAAAACGAAAAATTAGCTCGCCAAACCAAATTTTAAAACTGAACATGATTTTTTATCAACGGATGTGTTGTTATGTTATGCTTTTATTGTTTCTAGTTTCTCCATGATAATTTAAAAAGTTATTTAGGTAGTATTTTTATTATTTAGTAGAATAACATGTTCCAGCTAAAACTACAAAAATAAAACTAGCGTCTAGTAACAATCGATATTATATTTGAACATATCTTACATAGCTACATGTGTGGTAATAAAATTAACATAAAAGCATTGCGACAAACAACGTCTGCTCAGTTTCAACCAAATGGGCGAACGACACTAAAAGCACTTAATACTGTTCAAGTTATAATAATCCGGTCTAAAATAAAAGCATAAGCGATTATTGGTAAACACAACCCAAGCTTACCACGTAAATCAACGTTTCGATCATCGACACTTGTAATTAAAACAAGATACAATAAGTAACGATAAGATGTCGCGCAAATCACAAAAAAAATATTATCGGCGCTGCAAAATTATTAGAACATCGTAGTGGTCAAAAATATTAAAGCATTTAGGTGAAGAGTGCGCCATTTCACAGCATTCTTTATGCACGTGAAAATGGATAACACAAAATTGAAACATTGCACGCGACGTATCAAAAGAACGATGTTCAAAATGGTAACAAAATGCATGAAATTAAAAAGGATATCAAGTAAATAACGCTTCGTTCTCAATCGTACGATTAGTACGTCATCTATTGGAACTGTTAACTACGTAACTTAAAAGTGTATTTAAAAAAACCAAAAAGCTTGATTTAGCTGATAAAACAAGTAGTTTGAAAAAGCATACTCTGATTTCAAAACATATTTTTTTATTTATATAAATGCTTAGAAAGTTTTTGCCACGACCATGGAGTTCGATAATCGAATGTTTGATTTATGGAGTAGACTCTTTAGTTACTTATGAAAATATGTTGACCAAAAAGGCTCAGTATACAATCAATGTATATTTTTGAACACACAATTCCATTGTTCATTGGTATTATATAGATTATATAGATAAATATATGAAAAAAGATAAAAGGTTAATACACATAAAATATATAATAAAGGTAACTATTTCAATATATAATAATAAGTACCTAATATTAATCTTTTCCAGATACATCTCACAGCCTAACAAAACAATTGATGAAAACAATGTAAAAAATATTAATATTAAAAAACACTTTTCTGAAACATCTATATTAGATAAGATCTTAATTGATTTAATTGCTCTATTTATTTGATTTCTATGAAATAACATTAATCGTACCATATTTTGCTATCTATAATGAGCAAATTTAATATATTTTTATTAATTTATCTTTCATAAATATATACTATAAGTATTCTAGATAATATATGACAACTATTCTCTTTGAAATATAAATTTCGCTATTTAGACTACTCGGATTAGTCATTTATGCGCATTTACGCGATTTTAAAACATCCGTTAACTTTTAAAGTATTTTCTCAACTAGTTATATTAAATAGCTCTGGTATTTTGGTAACACTATAGTATAGACGTTATCGTGACAATAAATCTACAATAATCTCATATAGTTATAGTAGTATCTCAAAAACGATAAAATATAATCTGCAGTAGGTACTGACAAGTAAATAACGTAGATATGACAAATTATAATGTTTATTATTCTATTTGTAGCATATATAGTTGTGCATTCACAAATAGATGTTCATTAACTGTTAGGAACTAGTTGAATTATGCTACAGTAAATACGTTATTATTGCAATAAAGACATTATTAACACAGGTCCTACCTAACGCAATATCAATTATGTAGTACTCTATGCGGACTTATTACTTCTCGCCGCTTCGTTCGTAAAAAAACCGAACTTTGTCACGAGATTAGAATATTTTACGTTATTTTTATTTTACGTATCAAATTCAAACTCGCATACGATATAAAATCAACTAGTAATTTGAATGCCACTAACATTAGCTAACCAGGCGAATTTATAAAAAGATCTACCAAGCAAACAGAGTACAATATGGAACCTCTGAGTCTAAGGCTGCGTTTCCACCAGAGATGTGCGAGGTAGCTAAGCCGTGCGTAAGGTAAATATTCACCAATAATTCCATTTTACACTGCAAGGACAATGAAGGAATGCTATTGGTGGATTTTTACCTCGCACATCTCTGGTGTAAACGCAGCGTAAGACCAGTGGCCTAACCAGTAGAGGCGGTTCAGTGACCGTGTACGACTTATATAACGCTTCAATAAAGTTGATGTCAAGAAACTTCTTAAATAAACGCTGCATGTCATATCCACTTTAGTTACAATAAAAATCTTTAAATAACAGAATCGAATTTATTCTACTCGATTTAAAGTAGAAAATAAAATGCTGGCAAAAGCTGGACAATACGTTGGTCCTTTTTGGAGTTATCGAGTACGTTGTAGTAACTGGCTTGTCTAGCCTAAGGCTGGCTGTCCGTCCACTAAGATCGCGTGAAAACATAGCTGATAGAGAGAAGCTTAGTTCTATTAAAGGATTCAAAGGAACCAAGAATTTGCTTTACACTGGTTTGTGCTGGTCAGAACAAATGGACGATCCATTTTATACTTACAATAATTCAAATTCAAATTTATTTATTTTCCTTCAAAAATTAGGTACTTAATTAACAATTGAAGTCTAAACGTGAAGGACTGGTGCCTGAAAAGGTTTCAAAAGTAAAACCCGTTGCTACAGGTCCAATAATTATATTTTAACACGTCGACTATCTCAAATCCCCCAGATCTAAAAGCAATTCAATTGTTTGACGGTCACGTGGCGCATTTAAACAAACAAATTATGACAGAGGGGACACCTATACAAAGATGCGTGCGAGTATGCAGTACAATGCATTTTTATCGCAGTAAAAAAAAGGCCTAAACAAAGATAGCGTAATGAGCAGAATACCTACACAAGGTAGTGGCTCGAACTTGCTCAGGATAGAGACAGGTGAAGAGTGAGAAGGGAAGCCTTTGCCCTGCAAAGGGAAAGTAATGACCCAAAGGTAGATAGAACATAAGATCTATACTTTGTTCGTAAACTACGAACCATATTGTGCACGTATACTATCAATAGATTCAGTTTACAAACACAGTTGAAAACTTCAAACTATTATGTAAATGGGGTTGGGATGCATCATCAGGACAGCGGATATAAACAAGTTTTACCCGAAGAAAGCGATTTCATATTAACAACCCTTTTAAAAGCTTGATTTGTTAATAATCTTTTAAAAGATTCTGTACATGTAACAGCCTATTCAAAAGATGAAGCACCAGCACTTTTATAGAGTTGAAAATGGATCTGAACGAGACTGACAAGATTCTCTTTCAGATCTCGATGCCTCGAGAGGGATGGCGAGAAATCGCCAAGAAAAATGGATCTGAACGAGACTGACAAGATTCTCTCTAAGATATCGATGCCTCGAGAGGGATGGCTAAAAACCGCCAAGGAACCTTTCTCTATCGGAAAGACTGAAGAAAACACTCGGCATTTAGTTTCTAAATGGAGCTGTGATGGATCATCTGGACAAAGTGAATACAAACAAGTTTTACCCGAAGAAAGCGATTTTATATCTTTTAAAAGATCCTGTAAATGTAACAGTCTATTCAAAAGATGAAGCACCAGCACTTTTATATAGATGGAAGTGGATCTGAACGAGACTAACAAGATTCTTTCTCAGATCTTGATGCTTTGTGAGAGGGATAGCGAAAAACCGCCAAGAAACCTTTCTCTGTAGGATCTCGATGCCTCGAGAGGAATGGCCAGATACCGCCAAGGAACCTTTCTTTCTCAGATCTAGGTGCCTCGAGAGGGATGGCGAGAAACCGCCAAGGAATCTTTCTCTCTCGGATCTAGATGGCTCGAGAGGGATGGCGAGAAACTGCCAAGGAACCTTTCTCGGATCTTGATGACTCAACGCCAGAAAAATTATTTGAGCCCATCAACAATTAATAAAGATGAAGAAGGAGTGCAAGCCAAACATTACTTGTCTTTTACGATGATAGGCGGAAAGGTTGCTCAAGTAGTAACAAACACGCCATCAAGTCAACATGTACTATTTGTGTCGCAACTCCTCCTCAAATTAATGATCTAGATAAGATAACTGCAAGACGTAGTCGTACAAGCGACTGTACATAATTCTACAAGCTTTAACACCAGGTATTATGGTAGATTCTCAAAAATTTGGAGAATATGCTTTAGAAACTGCTAGAATATATGTAAATCAATATGACTGGAGTACCAGTAGTATATTTTAAATACGGATGACGGCATATAGTAATATTTTTTTTTTTTTTATATTTACGGGTAAGCACAGTGCCTTGATCTCACCTGATGTTAAGTGATGATAAGGCCATTTGGTGGAAGCGCACTTCACCCGGGATCCTCAACTAGTGAGGCACTGGCTATCTTATCTCTAGCTGCCGGAACACAACAATGCTACAAACATTGTTGTTATGGCGTTGTTTTTATGTGCATAAAATACTTATTCACGGAGCCAAAATTATTGAATACTACGCTATTTTACCTATTGGACAATTGTCAGAAGACGCGCAAGAAGCCAGAAATAAGGATTACAATAAGTATAGACTTCATCATTCTAGAAAGTGTTCAAGAGCGGCTACCAATGAAGACGTATTCCATACTTTGTTATATACTTCTGATCCATATATATCAAGCTTGAGAACTACCACAGAAACAATATTGATTATTTTTAATTATCGTGCGTAAAAAGCATCGGATTTCTTTTGAAAATGGACGTCATAGTAAATTGGCGTAATGTAACAAGGAACTGTGTTTCTACGAAGGAATTAAAATGCACTAACAAAGGAGATACCATTACTCGTATTGGTGCCCATGTAAAGATGTATTTTAAGAATAAGTGGTACTACAGAACCGACGCACTATGGGACCAGACGGTATTTTCCATCTCAAAAATGGTTTCGACGAAAGTTGTGATTCCATAGAGTTCTTTATGGTTTTTTACTCTCTAAGAATGAAGCTTTCGAGTAAATTACTAAATAATTAACATAACTTAGTTTTTCGTTTATAAAATGAACCTCAAACAATGGACATCAATATTTGCATGCCAATTAAATTACCGTTAAGGAACTTCAACACAAAATTATTCGGAAGTTTTCCAAGGAAGCATGTTAGTGTTATATATCATTAAATAGTTCAGAATGTACACTTTGCAACCACGTTCGGTTTTTGTAAAGTATATATTTTTATTTTATTTTATAATATTTTTTAGTCATGTGAAGCAATTTTCGTTTTTTTTTTATTTCAATTGAAGTTTTCCTTGTTGCCGAAAGCTGCCGGTGTCAAGTTAATCACTCTATTAGAGACCTTACCTATTCAGTAATATGAGGAATAAAAAAAAACTTGCGACTTTTTTTTGCGCCAAAGTGATTTAGAAGCAACAATGTCAATCGAGGGAAAAATAAAAAAAAATACGGTTGTTCTTTTTTTTCTCGAATTATTGTATTTTGACTTCTATATTTTTGTTTACCGTTTCAATGATGGAAACATACATTAACAAATTAATAAACTACTATTATATGTGAAAAAATCTTCCCATGGGACTTTTGTTTGCGGTGATCACATTAACCACAAGTATGATAAACTTTATTGCTGCGGAAGTACTATTTATCTTATGTGGTAATTAATTACAATCAGTACTGATTACACTATTTCGGTGTCATAATCAATTGTCCCATGGTTTTTGCACAAGGCATTATATGGGACCTTTATATACCCGTGTTTTCAGCATACTATGCATCAAAGTGTTCAGATATTTCTTTTCAATAACAATTAACTGACAAAAAACATATATTATCTAACAATGAGTGACTTCGTTTGTGTTCCACGCGATCTATGTGATCAAATAATAAGCAGGAAAAGTACTTCAGATCTCAAAAAATATTTGTTGGACAACTTTCAATTATCGGAAACAATTTAACATCCAGTTGCAACCAGAAATGGACCAAAGCTCAAAGAAGACCGTTTCGAGAGTCTATACTCAGATTGATTAAACGGTGAGTTTAAAGTATCATTGAACTCTTGCAGTACCTCAACATCTGAAAATTCTGGTTTGAATCCTGGTGATCGAGGTAGACCAACAAAACCATATGACGTGTATTCGGAAAATACAAAGAAACGCAAAAATATGGAAATTGTCCAGGAGTATAGAGTGGGACATGTGCGTAACGCTTATGTGCAAGGTTTACGGTCCATGGGTGAAAACAAGGAAGCTTCGATTGTGAGTATTATCAGAAATACGGGAAAAGAAGAGACAAAAGTAATAAGTACAAAACATACTCAATCCAGATAATGCACTTTCCTTTACAAAAGAGGAGGCATTGAGTATGTATATTGAAACAGATCTTACCAAAGACCAATATGCCTACCTAAGAAAAAGGCTCGTTGATAAGAATTTAAGTTCCGTATTTGCCTTCATATCAAACATTAAGTGAAGCAAAAAAGGCTTACTATCCGCCTCCATCCAGCATAACGGTGACAAATATAAGCGCAAAAATCAATCTGCAAGATCTCTTAGATCATACCGTTTGCCGTATTATAAAGATACAATCAGAATCGACAAAAGTTTTAGGCGCAAATAACTTACAATCTCAACGAGAACCAACCAACGAGTTCGATATGTTCAGAGAGTGCTCCCGAAACGTAAGATTGCTCAGTCAAATCTAGAAGACAATACACTTTGATTTGCCGAATGCCACTTGTTTTAAAAAAAGTATGCAAGATTTTTTTTTAAACACTACTATATTACTGAACGAAACGTGAGAACAGCTCTTGAAAAAGTTGATATCACAGGTGTTGTTAAATTGGACAAGGAATGTTGGCGATTGATAGAAGAACATAAGACCGGTTCCCAAAGGTGGAATCCCATTATTGCCGCGAAAAGAGTACTCGTGAATACCTTAATTCCGATCTAACTGTACGAAACATTTATCAAATCAAATGAACTTAAGGATAGTCCAGTAAAACCGAGTACTTTCATATTTCGGTTGTTTGTCATTCCACCATCCTAAAAAGGACCAATGTAGTATTTGCATGACGTTCCATAAAGGTAGAAAGAGGAAGAAAAGTCACGTTTGAGTGAAAAATTCAATAAACACCAAGAAGATAAATCTTTATTTCGTCAGAAAAGACAGTATGCAAAAAAGAAGCTCAAAAAAACTCTGTCAATAGTCCAATGTGCAACTTTTGATCTCCAGCAGGTCATTAACTTACCTAGCAGTAATGGAAGTGCAGTATTCTACAAAAGGCGGCTTTCGGTATATAATTTTACTATTTACGGCATCGCAACGGGCGATTGTTACTGCTTCACTTGGCACGAAGGAGAAAGTAAAAGAGGATCGTGTGAAATATGTCTGCACTCTATTCTTTTTTGAAGAAAAGTGATGACAAAGGAATCCAACGAGTTTACTTGTTTGCTGATGGATGCAGCGGCCAAAATAAAAACACGACACAAATTATTTTACGTTTCTCAGTACCTTGCCACGGCTAGAGTGAGGGAGATTCCGCTCATAGTGCCATTGCTCACGCACTGAAGAAAGCAGGTGATATTTGTATACCTAGCCAGTTAATACCTATTTTCAAATTAGCACGAAGGAATAAACCGAGGTGATAAAATTAGATTTACTCAGACTTCCTAAGTTTAAAAAAAAAATGCAGTTGAGTTACGGTTGCTTACAATCCGAAAAGACGACACAGGAAATAGTATTAATTGGACTGAAATTATGGAATATGCGGTGTTCAAACCTGAATCAGGAAAATTATTTTTCAAAACAAGTCATGCTGACACAGTTTTAAGATCTTTGTCTTTGAACAAACAGGTTTCAGCTTGTCTTCATGAAGAAACTCCTGTTCTTAATCTTGAGCGACCTAAAATTTCAGTAGAAAAATATAACGACGTGATGTCGTTAACTAATGGTAATACACCAGTAATTAGATCGTCCGAATTTATTAAGTTTTATAGATCACTTTCGCATTAAGTTGTTTTCATTATTGTTGATTCTGATTTTGTTGTAATCATTGTTTGCACAGTAGTAACATGTTTCAGTTTTAGTTTTGTTTTAAGTTATCAGAATTATTGATATTTAAGTTTGGTTTTTGTTTTTTTTTTTACGAAGTATTATTTTTGTTTAATATAATATATTAACATTTAAAAAAATGATTGTGCCATTTCATAACTTTAGCTTAAAATATGGTTTTAAGTATGTGATTATATTATAAATAACTCTTTATTACTTTGTCATTAAAATTACAAATTACAAATGTTTTATAGAAATATGTATTTGTATGGCTACATAATTCTATATATTTTTTGTAATTTGTAACTTTAGTGACAAACAAACAAAGAGTTATTCATTAGGAATAATAATTCATTGCAAGGGAAAGGCTGATTTAAGTGCATTTCCTACCGTTTAGATTAAACGATATATGCTGTGATTAAGTTAGATATTGTGATAAGCAATAAAAATTAATAAAACCTTAATACTTTGTTGTTATTTATAATCAGCAATATAAACAGTTACACTTTATTTTACCTCCCAAAACACTACACATGGTGGCGTAAGTGTCAACTGCCAAAACTAAGTAAAAACAAAGTTATCACAGAGTGACGTAACTGTTTTATATGTAAATAAAAAAATAAATACATATAATATGTATTTATGATTATTAACATATAATTTACGCACATATTGTTGCGAACATGTGTTCTTTTTCAAATATAATATGTAAATGGACCATATTATTATACTGTATGCACACTGATGCCCTTCTCTCTGTATGTATACAATAAACTTGTATGTAAGACGCGCCTAGCTGGCGCTGTAGAAAATAGCTCCAGATATCAAGTTCTAAACAGAAAATAGGTTGCCCTGTAAAATTTTCCCGTTGCTAGTTACGACACTTAGTCATGCGAGGGACGATTTGTTCGATGGACGGTGGACAGCCAGCCTAACTATAAGAAAAGAATAACTAAGTATATTATAAAGTGTACGCGAGCACTACACATTAAAACGACACGCCTTATACGAATCCAGTCACTTTTTAAAACGCGTATAGATCCATATAAAGATGTACAGATCCGTATAAAGATGTATAGATCCGTATAAAGATGAATAGATCCGTATAAAGATGAATAGATCCGTATATATTTTGTTGTATGTCAAACTTATTACTGTTCAGCGGGGAACTTGCTGACGGCGTCGTGTATCGCCCTGGCCATGTACTGCACGTTGGTCGGGTTGAGGCCGCAGATGTTGATGCGGCCGGACCGCAGCAGGTACACGTGGTGCTCCGCCACCAGGTGCTCCACCTGCCGCTGCGTCAGCCCCGTGTATGAGAACAGACCGATCTGTTTCACTATATGGTCCCAGTTGCCGGGCGTCTCCAAACTGTTATAGGAGGAAATTGGTATGTTAAAAGTCGGTTTTGATCTTCCATTTGTATATTGAAAAGTAAAGGTGAGTCCACATTACGTAGCGAAACTATAAACAAGTATATTTCCTCGTCTGTCAATAACGTATAACAATGGTTAAATCAATTGTTACGTACCATAATATAGTGTTTCGATAGACTAGGGCATAAGGTTGTTTTATTGACACTTATCTTCCACACTAATAAAAAATGCTATATAATATGTTCAAATGTTAAAACATTACTATAACAAAATTATAACTATAAAGCTGGTATTCTATTTGTATATTGGAAAACGACTGATTTTACTGCCTGTAAGGTCAAACATGAGTAATTTTTATTTTACCATAACATTAGTATTTTTTACGAGGTAACACTTTAAATATGAGAGAGAGAAACATTTATTGACGCACACTTAAGGCGAAGGGTAAGGCACACTAGCGCCACCAATTGATAATTTGACAATTACTAACGGACCGGATCTTTTTTTAAACATTGCGTACCGTCCTACAACAGGAAAGCATCCATAGTATTTATTTAATAATTGTGCACTACTTTTTGTTGCGTGGTTTATTCACAAAACGGGTTATCGCATTTATTCACAAACAATGGCCACTGTTGGTGTTAGCGAATGAATACAAAAACAAACCTAAAAGGAGTGCACTGTTATTCAATAATAGATGTTTGCCTAGTGTCGGAAGGACCGCAATGTTTGAAAAAAAATCCAGTTTAGCAGTTATCAAATTAAATCCATTAGCGGCGCTAGTGTGCCTTACCCTTCGCCTTAATAGGAAAGCTAACATAAAACTTTTAAAATACAGTTCTTCCAAATTTCCTACTCACTAACAACAATAAGTATTACATTAAATACAGAGGTATTTTTTTAAATAATCAAACCAAGGTTTTCTAATCCGACTCGAAGGACCATCCACAGTAGCAGTATCAAAATGGTGAAAAATGTTACTCACTTGATAAGCTCAGACCGCAACGCCTCTCTCATCTGTATGACTCTTGATGACATGACCTTGATGTGGTCCCTCCTGCAAAGAAAAATATATTTTTATGATTGCGCTTTTAACTGAAATAGTATGTTGAAACCCGAATTCATAGGAGAGACAAACAGAGAAGGGTGTTTTTTTTCAACTTTCAGAGTACGCTCTTGTCGGTGTAGCGTTTTCCGTTTATCACTATCGCAAGATAATTCTTTTACTTCTTGGTAAGACGTTTCGTAATAAGCTATTTTTGGCCTTTCCCTCTCTCCTTCTATCTTCCCTTTAATAATGTTTTTAATGAATTCATCGTCTTATCCAACCATTTATAGGGAAGAGGTTAAAAATTTATACACCTCACTGCCAAAAACTCACGAAACTCGCGATTAACCAAGGACATCAGTTTGTTTTGCCAAAAATCGCTAACAATCCCTTTGATGCGACATACTCTATTCCCTTAATTAGACAAGGTCGGTATTAGCTCACCACTCTACAAACAGCTGCTTGCTGGCCAGAACGATTCGTCCAACACGCCGTCTGCTGTGGTATACTTTATTCCCTAGAGCTAAGGTGGGTATTTTCTCACCACTCGTCGAACAGCTGCTTGTTGGCCAGCACGTTGGCCACGACGCGCGCGCCGTGCGCCGGCGGGCTGGAGTACATGCGGCAGACTGTATTCCCTAGCGGTAAGGTGGGTATTGGCTCACCACTCGTCGAACAGCTGCTTGTTGGCCAGCACGTTGGCCACGACGCGCGCGCCGTGCGCCGGCGGGTTGGAGTACATGCCGCGCACGATCCACGTGAGCTGCGACTTCACGTTGGGCACGCAAGCCGCGTTCGATAGAACTATTGTGAGGTTGCCGACGCGCTCATCTGTGTGCATAATGAAAGTATGATGAGCACGCGTTACGGTTTTCTATAATCTGGCATTACTTGTGCGTAATTTGGCATTTCTCGTATAACCATGAATCCACATATACTAATATGTGTACCAAGATAGTAAATTTACCACTCGCTACACTCACTATACATTCCTCCATATAACAATACAATATGTACCGCTAGGTTTTTTATTATGAAAGTTTAAATAAAATTAATATTAAAATAATGAAACTATAACCTCCGTTAATTCTGCAGTGAAAACATTATCAAGAAGCAAGCAAGACCAAGAAACAATACACTAGTATCAATATATAGTAGTTATATAAAAGTAGCAGGAGTTAGAAGGTTTTTTATACGACATCTTTTTTATAACGGTCAGTACACAAGTAAAAAATATAAAAAAAATAAAAAATAAGTTCATTTTCTCATACAATTCACTTAACTTAATGTAACAACAATAGACATAAATCAAAAGCACAACTAAACTAAAATTGTACTCACTGTAGAGGCCGAAGTTCTTGGCGTAGGACTGCGCGCACAAGAGCTCGAAGCCGCGCTTCACGAAGTAGCGTACCGCCCACGCGTCCTTGTCCAGGTCCCCGGACGCGAAGCCCTGGTACGCGCTGTCGAACAGCGGGAACAACTTGCGCTCCTAAACAGGATAATACCGATCAAACCGACGTCTACTTATTATTATAAGGGTGTTATTTAAACGGTTAGCAAAGTATTCGTATTTTTGTTAGCAAAAAAATGTTATCGGTTAGCTAAAACAGCTAGGGCAGCAACTTATGGTCAGCAAATATTTCTAAATCAGTCTGCAACTTATATCATTCTGAACAGCAGTTTTATGTCGCTCCCCCCTTCCGTGACTGACCGTCACTATGCTGCGCTTCACTCGGAAAAAAAATTGAACCTAACCTAACCTAACTAAGGATTTCTTATACTGACCAATTGTATAATTCTGCTGACCAAATAATAATTTTTGAAATACAAATAAATTATTTCCCTTATTGTAATATATCAAAACTGTTTAACCAATCAGCGTGTTGGATTGAGCCACCATAGCATAGTCGGTAGTGCACCTGACCCGACATGTCATGAGGTGCGAGTTCGAATTCCGCTTGTGGATTTTTTTCAACACATCGTTTTTTAAAATGGTTTACCAAAGGACAATTTTCTTCGGAGGGAGTGACAGAAAAGGTTGGGAAAAAGTAGCTTTCCCAATACGACGTTCAAACCATATTTGTGTTGGCTGAATTTATGCGATTTGAAACAATTTGTTGAAAAAATTAGATCTCGAAGTTTGTACGGGCCATCAAAATGTACAAATGAGAAATTTAAAAAGGGGTATTTATATACCCCTTTTTAATGAATGAGTTTGAGAAGGACTGGCAAACTCGTGCGGCTCAAAATCGTGAAAAGTGGCGAGAATGGGGGGAAGACTTTATGGAACAGGGATCACCTCCATGATGTCAGCTATCTTCTCCAACTGCTGCTGCGTGGGATCGATTCCTGTGGGGTTGTGCGCGCACGCATGCAGGATGATAACCGAGTGCTCTAGCGCGCGTCACGTCAAAGTCGATGAAATGTATAAAAGTTATAAAGGTGACATTTAAAAGAGGAGGCTATATCACCTCCATGATGTCAGCGGTCTTCTCCTACTGCTGCCGCGTGAGGTCGATCCTTGTAGGGTTGCGCGAACGCATGCAGGGTGATAACTAAGTGCTCGAGCATGCTGCACGTCAAAGTCGATGAAATGTATAAACGGATTTTTTTCACCTCCATGATGTCGGCGATCTTCTCCCACTGCTGCTGCGTGGGGTCGATGCCCGTGGGGTTGTGCGCGCACGCGTGCAGGATGATGACCGAGTGCTCGGGCGCGCTGCGCAGGTCCTCGGTGAGCCCGTCGAAGTCGATGCTGCGCGTCGCCTGGTTCCAGTAGCGGTAGGTGCGCGGCTGTCCGAACCCGGAGTTCACGAACACCAAGTGGTGGTTCTCTGGACGAACGAATTTGAATATAGCAAGAAGTATTTTTGAGGAGCTCGATGACGCAGTGGTTAACGCGCCCGGTCTGCGAGTGCTGAGCTTAAGCAACTTTCGCAAAGGCCGGTCATCAGATAGGTGACCAAAAATTGATCATCTCGAGCTTCGGCTCCGGAAGGCACGTAAAGCCGTTGGTCCCGGCTCCATTAGCAGTCGTTAACAACCACCAATGCGCACTGGGCCCGCGTGGTGGTTTCAAACCAAACTAAATTCAATCATGTGTATTGTAATCCTCTCACCCCTCCTTAATTGAAACAGAGAGCTTTGGGTCTAAGACCGATAGTTGAACCACTACACTACTCGTATATACAAATGAAAAACAAATGTACACAAATCAAAGTAATCAGAGCAGTTATCTTTGTGAACATTCAAAACGGCTGATCCTTAATGGCGCTATCATAAGGTCGAAAATACATAGCGCTATTGACAATGGAGATCGCAAAAAAAAAAATTTTTTTATAAAAAAATATTATTTTTAGTTATTAAAATATGCAGCTACTAAATTACGAATATTGATGTTATCAATATACTTAACTGGTTTATACTTAATTCTGTTGTAATTTGGACAATAGTGTTTTTTTTTTGTGGTGTTTTCGAAAATAATTATGATCCGGTCAAAATTATACAATCGTGTATTTGAGCAAGCAAATTCAAAGACATGAATTTACCTATATCAACGTTTCAGGTTGGTGAGTCATAATATAGTCTTAATCTATTCGCCGAAAGTTGGTGCATTTTTTCAGTGTGTCGCCTTAAATACGTACCCCATGTCGGGTTTGAGTAGTAGAAGGTGTTGTACTTGAGGTGTTTGTGCAGAAGTTCTGCTCCCACGCGCAGACTGCCGGTACCCGACAATGTTTGGACACCGAAAGCCTGTGGAACACATACACCATACACTCTAATATGAACCTTAGCCAGTTACAAACAACGTTGCCTTCAGAAACAAAATGAGCTGTCCTAGCTGTCTTCGCATCTTCGCTTCTGCTTAACATCAGGTAGAGCGGTGTCGTTGAATTATAGCATTGAATATATGATTGATAACGATATCAAGCCCTAGTAACAGGCAGCAAAAGGTTCGAAACGTTTTGCTAAAATAATAATCATCTATATTAATATGTGAAGCGAAAATTCCGTGCCCCTTTTAAAGCACATTGCGTGCGCACAGAGAAGTGTGAGATTTTTTATGCATAATTTAAAAAAATATATTATCATTCCTTCTCTATATAAACTATAAGTGTACGAAATTTCATACTCCTCCGTCCGCGCAATTTTCCTAAAAAGGGGTACAACGTTTTTGCTTCACGTATAATATTATATAGATAGATAGATGGGACGGTCGAAATTCGAGCACGGTATGTAAAATAAAATCTATGTAAGCAGTGTTTATTTTCAAGTATTTATTACTAAAGTCTACCATGTAATTTATTTATTTATTTATTTATTGAGACAACAACAGCCACTAATAATAAAAATAAATAATGAAATGAATGAGGACTCACGCGACCAGCGGCTATGACGGGATTGTCTTCTCCGAGCAGCATTGACACGGACGCGGCTGAGAACTGCTCGAGACCTGGAGCAAATATGAAAATACATTATACATATTTATTGATAAGAGTCAACTTCTTAATGACAGTCATAGTAACATCAATCATCTTATTTCTTTGTTTTGTTGCTTGTGTTCAGTAAGTTTTGTTGTTACCGTAAAACGGGGTTACCTTAAAATCAAGAGTAACATTGATAGCAGCTCCAGATTCTTAAGGGGGTGCAGCGCGGACGCAAAACTGCGAGTTTCAAGTTTCTTTATGATAGCGAGCGAGCGGCGCGTGGCAGTGGTGTGACAACGGCGCACGACTACGAATACGCACGCACACTAATATTTGTACAGAGTAGGCTGCTGATTTAATTAGAGCAATGTTTACTTTCGTAAAATCATAAGCGTTTGGGTAAAAAATTATAAGTCTAAATATTTTTATATTTATATTTTTAATTGAAAAATAAGACAACAGTGCCCTGCGTAATATCAATACAAACATTTTGATGTCGGATCATTGTTTTATTTGTGCTGTATTTACAAAGTTTCTAAAGAAAAATGTTTTTATATATCATTACTTTTACGTATTGTTAATGCAGGTTCTGGGTATTTGTTTCAAATTCCAAGACAACCATGCCCTTGTGAAAGGATCAAGCTAACCTACACTAGTCCTTTTAATGTATATGACCTATTCAGCGCCTAGCACCAGTGACTTAAAAACACGTAAATTTTCGAAATTCCGCGCTGCACCCCCTTAAGAGGGGGTATAAAGGTAAATCACCAATCGTAGATTTGATTTTAACACTAGAAGATAAACCACGATTTACCCGAAAAAAATATCATAGATACTACAGCATACTTGAAAGGGACTGGCTTAAGCGAAAACATAATATATTAAAATTTTATCGATAAAATAAAATCACAAACTTACGTCTACTTTTCAACTAGAATCAATTTATTTTCAATTTGACGCATATTACTGAGCCAATATTTTAACACATAATATCAAATTATATTACCGAGCGACTGTATTAGCGATTTGAAAAAAAAATGTATATTTTACGAGTAAATAAACTAAAACTAATTCGGCGCTTACGACATTCTTATTCCGTGCAGAACGCTCCAGTCTGTCGCACCTGACCCGAGGTAACAGGCATGTTTTGTTTCATCGATTAGTCGCGATCACTCTGTTGAGACGAGAGGACTGTGTTTCTGTGCTCAGGGCGCCGAGAAAATATTTCGTTAAAATAAGATATTATTATCATAATATTGTTATTATTTCTTTTCATTGGTGATGAGTAGTCTCACCTTGAAATATCGACCCTTACGCATTAACTTTAGAGCTCACTATACAATGTATTAGAAGCGCTGAAGCAATGACGGCGACGCGGGTACCGGGTATAGTATATGCAAAACAGAACGATGCTTTTGACCACTCGTATTGGTGGCAGTATGTATAGTAATTTTTTTTCACAGTACATAATTAAGTTGAATTAGCTATTCTGGAAGTATTGTATCATACTTCGTATATTACCGTACAAACTTGTGATTTACAATTACTTTGTATTTCAGAATTGCTGCAGCTCGTAAATGTCGTAATATCTCACAAGCCGATGAATGCTATCCGGTCAAACTCGTACGCAAAAATCTCTCATCAACTCTGTTAGTTCGTTACAGTTGTTTAATTTAAAGCTATTCGTATATTTATTTTTATAAAAACCATAGAATGTAAACATAATATTGATTTTTTTATATGTTAACACATGAAAAGTCTGTCGTTGCTGACTGTACAATCCAGCTCGAAGATCTCGTAGATCTCGAAGAGCTCGCAGATGAAATGCCTCGCGATACCTGAAAAATGAATGTAAAAGCTTATTTCTATAAAAATGAACTTGAATTTGGTCCAGAATTATCTTTTCAAATATTTTACTAAATGTGGGTAGCACAGAAATTGGTCTAAAGTTAGTGGGGTCAGATGTGCTACCTGATTTGTATAATGGAATTACTTTACTGTGCTTCATTAGGTCAGGAAAAACACCACAGTCAATACATTCGTTAAATATGCAAGCTAAAACTGGAGCTATTGTCTCAATAACGGATTTAGTGACGTCAACGGAATTACCCCACAAATCAGCAGTCTTTTTTTTATTAAGAGTGTTAAAAGTTTTAATTATATCTCTAAAATCAATTTTTGGAATAAAAGTTTTATTAAATTCTAAACAATATTTATAAAAGAAATCATTATAAAATTTATTTGGGTTATCATTATATTCTACATAACATATATTATCATAGAGATTGTTTTGAAGCGTTCCAGACGACCTGCAGTTTTTGGTACAACAGTGATAATCTGTTTCTTCACTTGCTGACACTGATGTGGAAGGCTGACCATTTGGCCACAATGATCAGAGTCTAGTTTATTAATAATGAGTTTAGACAGAGGTACTAGATCAGTGTATATATTATCGATACAAGTGGCCGAAGTGGCAGTTATTCTAGTCGGCTCCAAAAATAAATTATTCAAATTATATGATTGAAATAAATTTTTAATTTTGATAGAACCTGTAGACTTTTCTAACAAATTAATATTAAAATCACCGCAAACAACTATCTTTTTACCTACATTGCGGATTTTATATAATGCTTCATCCATTACTTTTTCAAAATAATCATACAATGCTGACGGAGGCCTGTATAACTTAATACAACAAGTCGCTCCAGCTCCACACAAGCTATTTCTATTGTTTGCTCAACCGAGAGGCTCATTATGTCTTTTCTTTCCTTTAATTTTAACTTCTTATCAACTATAATTAAGGAGCCACCATGAATTGAATTTACTCGACTGAACGAACTACCTACCAAATGATTATTAAAATTGAACATGAACTGATGATCTTTAAGCCAGTGTTCAGTAATACACAGAATATCAACTTTATTATCGTTCATGAACAATTCAATCTCTGGATCTTTGCCCATCATTCCTTGAATGTTCTGGTGAACCATACTGATTGACTGAACATTTTTAATAATTGTAGGTTGAGACGGGCTTTTCTTAGAATTAATTACACATTTATTTAAAATATTACCAAACATTTTGCAAGAGAATTCCTCTTTTGTCTTATGATTTAATTTAAAATCGTCATTAAAGAAAAGCTTTGTAAAAAAGCTTATTATAAAGTGTCTGATTACATTCAAGACAAAACAGCATGGGTTAAAAATGCTTCAATCACCCCAACAGGTATTTATAATTTAAAATATTTTTAAGTAATTTTAAACTTGTATAAGTTGATAACGGCATATAATTTTGTAAATGTCGTTACTTATATTAAAACTGTGGAGTTTCTTGCGCCCATTCTTCTCCACAACTAAAAAATAGACGTCCTGAATGGGTAGTAGGTAAAAAAAATGTTTGGACGATTCAAAAGTTCTTTTCTAAAGTTTATTTGAATACAAAATATTTGACACTTTGACTTTGACTTTGATTACAGAAAGTCTGTTTATCTTAAGTGTAAACAATATTTTAGTTTTTTTTACCATTAAAAAAACAATAAAATTTTTCATTAAATTTCAATAGTAAGTCCTATAAAGATTGTTACATTTTAAGACAAGTTAGAATGAACAGACCTTAAATACATAATTTAATGCAAAAATGTTTTTAACTTACCTTCTTTCTGTCTGTTCTTTGCAGTACAGGTACAAGCCAGGGAACGAATTCTGAAAAAAAAATGTAAACCTATGAATCTATGTAAATAAAGCGATATTTTTGTAATAAAATTAGACTTCTTTTTTTTACATTGTCGACGACACTCTTTGAAGAAGAGATATAACAGTAAGAGCACTTACACACGAGCAGCACTTTGGTATCAATAGAGGTAACTGTAGCGTCGGATGGTAGGCCTTTGACCTTTAACGTGTCGACAGCAACCGCTGACTGTTGCAGTTACTTCTGTCGATAGCAAAGTGCGACTGAAAGGGATAATATAATCTACATGATACAAAAAATAATCTACATAATACAAAAATGCTTAAAGATTTCATGGCACCTACGCCTTTATAAAATAAAACAATATTAAATATTTAAAGTAGCAATATATAATAAAAATATATGATATCATTACTTACCTTTGCGTATTATTTACCACCAGCAAAGAGTATTTTAGTGTTTCGAAGTACAGCTAGGTGATCCGACTCGCACTTAGCCGGTTTTTATCTGATTATTTTAGGTATACTGTGCGCGATCGCACTAAACACGAGTACACACGAGGGAGCGACCTGCCAATCTGTTGCGTTGGCCGCCACGCCGTACGCACGGACGAAAGCGGGGCGTGAAAGGAGCGCGGGTGGAATCTGTTTTTTTTCTAGGTTTATACGCCCTCTTAAGTAGCTGCTATTAACGGTGCTTCTAGTGTGATAGGCGTCACAGCGACCAAAATCTGACTAGCTCCGAGATCGTGCTATGGGCTTACATCATTTAAACCCATAGCATGTAAGTTACATGTGAAAGATCAAAAGCTATTCTCAAAACAATAGATTCAACCTCAGTTGATCGTATAACAAAGACGATTTTTTTTTACTATACATAATGTTTATTTATATATTGACCTTGGTGGTAGAGTGGCAATAAGCGCTCGACCCGATATTCGAAAGTCCTAGGTTCAATTCCCAGGTCGGGCGAAGTGATTCGGTATTATTTATTACATAGCCCGGGTTTGTGATCACTAACCCATATTTGGCAAGCGTGATGATTAAGTCTTAACCCGTCAATCAGTAGCAGAAGCAGATGGCGGGGTAAATTGCCCGGCTTTGGACGCATATACGCTAATTACTGTACGCCGACGTGTGTTGTGTCAATAAATAATATTTCCTTAATCAATAACTTGTAATAGTCCCACAACTGAGAAAGTCTTACATGGGGAAATGTAAAGAATTTGTTATTTGTTCTAAATGAGGAAGAGCACAACAAATTGGCAATTATCGACAATGAACTCATTGACCTTTGATTTAGTTGATAATGTTGATAATCTAGCCGCTTACTTTATAAGCCATTTATTACGTTACTCGAAGTACTGTTATCTTAGAGCAGTGAACAGCAAACTACCAACGAGCGCGGGCCCGCGTGACTGCTTAGAGCTATCTGATGCAAACTATACAACAACCTTGCTATATACGACTTAAAGTTTATACTGACACCCCCTACCAACCGTTAGGTTACAAAAAGGTGTGAGACGACCTTGCGGAAGCAAACTAACTCGCACTAAGGGCCATCAACATCAGGTCATAACGCCAGATTCTGATCAGGACGCGCCGAAGCGTATTCTTCCTCCGAATAAAACAGAGACAATCCGCATTTAAAAAAATTACTCATTTTTATGTAAGTTATAACCAAAAAATTTGCTACGCCAATATTTTTTTTACAAAAAAAACATTTGATGGTTCTTAAGACAGTGTCTCTGTGTCTCTTATGGTTTTGGGTTTCCCCATACTGTCACAGCTAAAAAAACACAACTGTATACTCTAATCACATCTCATTACATATAATAAATAAATGTTGATTATCAAAATACGTCAATATCGAAGTTTAAGGTCACTCGGATATTTACTTGCGTCCGTCGTCGATTAAGAAAGTGACTAAAATGGTTACTAGATTACTAATCTTAGAATGTAAACAAGATTATTGACCCAAGTGACCCATTACTTAACTTATTACTGTACTGCAAATGACCACTCGGGGGGCCCTATATAGTAGGTATATGGTTCAATTGGTGCATAGGTAAATCACGCAACAGTAAACTAAGACAAAAATATTTATTATTATTATTATTGTGTAAAAATTTACAACAACAATGACGTTTTTATAAAAATACGATTTTTTGAATTGTTTATTATTTATTCTAAATATTGATGGTTCAAATATTAATTGGTGGATTGATGATTATAGCTCTATTAGTAAAGCATTTCATAGAAGCGAAGCCGTGGGACAAAAGAACATTTACGTCATAAACACATTAAAAAATCTTTGAGTATTTAATCTAAATTATTTTTTTACACGCAGAGTATACCTATGTAACGTACTCATACTCCGTAAAATTTCCTCAATAGAATTTGCACTTTATGTTCTTATTTGAAACATAAACCTATATTTTTCGTGATAAAGCTCTTTATAGAAAAAATGCTAACGAGGCAAAACTATTTGAACACCAACAACGGACTTGATAACTATAACCACAAACAAATTTATCAATTCAGTTCCCATGATAATGCATTCACGTACGTTTTATCATGTAACTTCGGAAACCGCAGCTGATACTAACATATGCCTACCTACATTAAATAGATACGATATCTATGTATTTGTAGGTATGGCGCGCTGTTTCAACAACAATGCTTCAAATGGCCCTTTAGCTTGTTGGCTAATAAATTAATAAATTCTGAAGATGCAACCTTATTAGTACTTGTATCCCTGTGCGGCGGTACGGCGTACGTACTAGATGTTCTAGATCCAATATATAATTAGATGATATCATTATTGCTATCTCTATATTTTAATCTACGTAATAGACTTGCTTCATACTATATATACCTTTTGGTAGGTACTATTAAATCATGTGATCGAGTGATTGGCCTTGCATTCCTCGATATCAATATTAAATGTTCTTCTGCTGGGCTACGAACTTCTCATTTGAATAATTACATAAAGGGATAGCGATGACCCTCGACGATGGCCTAACTAGGGATGGCGAGATGATAACTTGCTGCCACGTTATGGCAACTTATTGCGAATATACAAGAGATGCAAATCATCATCAGCTGGTCGACGACGATCGCCACCCGAAAACGCTAGCCGAGCTCCGCATTGCCATCTAATACCTATCAAAGTGAAATGAAATGAAAAGTGTTGAAACGTCGTAAATTATAAATGTTTTTCTTTCAGTTAAATTACCGATTCTTCATTCCGAATGTAATGTATGCGAGATGTGTTTTAAATGGCTTTGAATTTAAATGTTCACGTCTTTAATTTCGTTTTACGCACGTCTGATTCTTTGATCATAATACAAATAAGCGAGGAATAATAAAGTGATAGATAACCATAGCAAAGATAAATAGCTGTTTTTATCGGTATTAAACTAAACTAACAGCAAATATTAATGGAAGTGCTGCACTGAACGCACTCGCACTTAGCACCTTTTAAGACCGTTTCATACTTTCAAGACTTTCTTTTAAGACCTTCATGTAAATAAAATAGCTCAAAACTGTCCCACTGCTGAGCAAAGGCATCTATCATTGAAATCAAGTCATCACTACAATTGATGGGACCTTCATCATCATCATCATCAGCTCATTTTATGTCCCTACTACTGAGGCACGAGCCTTCCCTATGGATGGATAGGGAGAACCGGCTATGAACCACCACGTGGGCCCAGTATGGTGGCCCAGAATGGTGGTTGTTAACGACTGCTATTGCAACCGGACCTTGGGACCTTCATACCGGAGATTAATCTGTGCCGTAAGCTGAACACAGCAAAATAAATAAATAAATAGAAACAGGTATGCCGACCACCCGCATTCAGTCTGATTCGAATACTAGGTAAAGTAAGGTAGGAACCACAAGTAAGGTACTGTTTGCAGTTAATGTACGTTGACATTAATTAGCTATGATCTTAATTAGGCAAGCGCCATAACGTTCACTGATTGATCCTGATGATGACTGACCACCAATAAAAAATCTATTGCGCTTGGTATGGAGGCAGTCAGCGTGTTAATGCGTACAAAGAATAAGTTTCTGCCCACCACGGCTTGGTAGCAGAATTGACGATCCACCGAAAATTGCAATCGCTGCATGGAAATTTCGGCCATGGCATCGGTATCTGTGCGGTCCGGAGTTCGGTATTCTGGAGGAATGGATCAGCCGCACGGAAGGGTCACACTCGTACCGGTTGGTGTAGGTCCTGTCGGGGCCCCCACGGTTAAATTCCTTAGTGAACAGGCCACGCGGTCTTCACTGTATCGGAGTTTGGTCCACCAGAGGATAGAGGGTATCCCCTCAGTTTCACCCTTGCCGGTCTTGGGCTTCTCCCAGTGACAGCCGACTGGAGACAGTGGCGTCTCCGGATAGTCAGTGGGTTGTGGAAAGGCGGAAGGGCGACTCCCACATAACCGTCAGGCCTCCTCAAGATCGGGTTCTCTTAATGAGTTCCTCTGGGTTCAAAAAAGTCCTCTCGGGACATGGCTACTTCGGGAGATAGCTGCGCCGAACTGCCGGGCACCACAATGGTGACTCCACGGTTAACTCCCAACCGCGGAGTCACCATTGTGGTGCACTCGAAGACACGGCCATACTCTGGCTGAGTGTGCCGGGTTTGGACCAGCGTGTGCAGTTCACGACTGTTATCGCAAGGACCTCTCACTGGTGGCCGTAGTAGTCTATGGTCGACCACAAGAGTTCATGGAGCGCAGTCCCCAAGTGTTGTGAGGAAGTTATGGCGCTCAGAAAGACGGCTGAGCGGGCCCGGGAGGAAAATCCCCTGTCGGCCGAAATTCTACGTAAGCGTACGGGGAGGCAGAGATGTTTTGCCCAATTCCTGCCTCCGTAGCGTGCTCGCAAGCGATGAGTTACGTGCGTAGTTGTTGAAGGTTAGCCTTTTGCTGTGTTACCTCAAGTAGAATCCACCGGGACAACCGTGGCGGCTGTAATAGATTCGCTCGTCGAATTTCTACAGCCCGCCACCCGCGGTCGCCAAGTTGTTTTTGAACCCCCCTGTGTTTAATCGATATATCCTACTAATATTATAAACTCGAAAGCTTGTAAGTATGGATCTTTGTTACTCTTTCACGTAAAAACTACTGAATGGATTTGGATGAAATTCGGCATACAGATAGTTTATAACCTGGATTAACACATAGTATAGTTTTTATGCCGATATTCCCACGGGAATGAATGGAAACTGTCAAAGTGGATGTTTGTTACTCTTTCACGTAAAAACTACTGAATGGATTTGGATGAAATTCGACATACAGATAGTTTATAACCTGGATTAACACAGGATAGTTTTTATCCCGATATATCCACGGGAATGAATAGAAACTGATAAAGTGGTACAAAGTCCGCCGGGTCCACTAGTATATTTATAAATTCTTAGGCAGGTAAGAGGGGGCGGAAGAACCTCAACACAACTTGGTCCCTCTTCAGGGGCTTTCATATCCCAGTAAGGAGGATTCAGAGTCAAAAAAAATTCTTAATAATATCTTATGCTATCAAGTTTCCTTCAAATATTATTTTATCATAATAAAGAATAAATTATTTTATTATTATAATAATTTTAAAATAATTCATTTATTGCAGACCAGATATTACTATTTTGTAAGTATTATTCCATTAGTACTTTATTAACACATAAACAAACACAAATACAACATAACTTAGCAGTCTTCACTTTTTAAACAATGTCTGGCATCTCATTAACCCATGCACACCTCTTTAATGTTTTACAACATTGTACATTTTGTGTGTACAGCAATGTGTCAAGTGGCATTGTTTGTATTCATCTACATTGATTAACACATCCTTAGTTGTGATGTAAATGTTAGTATTTTTGGTAGCATTAGTTATGGTAATATTGTAAGTAATAAAAGTAGTTCTTTGAAGAATTTCAAAGTGGTCAATATCTATGTAAAAATTAGAAGATTTTGCTCATCTTTGGTTTAGTTTTTGGTTGTCTCCAACTTTTATTATTCTTGCCCTGTCTCTTTTAATTGGTATTGGGAATATGGGTCGTAAGCCCTGCCTAGTTTGGGGACCTCTGTTAATTGCACTGACTCAATCTGACTATGCACATTTCAAATTATTTTAAAAAATGGTGGAGGCCTTTGCTCAGCAGTGGAACAGTCATATGCTATTTACTTATTCTTTTGATGACTAAGTAATAATTATATGTAATTGCCGTGTTTACAGAGCTGGGCAAAAGCATCTTTGAAATTAAGTCATTGCTAGAACTTATGGGTGTTGACTTAATCACCACACTTTCCAAAGGGGGCTGGTAATTATAAACCTGAGCTATGCATAAAGAAAACACTTTGCACAACTTTGGAACTGAACTCAGGACTTAATTTTAGGCCTAAAACTATCTTGCATGTTTTTTGCTAAAAAGTAACTAGCTTTTATTATGATCAAAGTGTTTACTATATTTACAACTTTTAATTTCCTTAAGACCACGTAAAAAAGGCATGCTCATTGCATCATCTCGTAAGAATAACATTGTAACTCACCGAGCACTGGCAAATACTCGTGCAGGAGTGTATCGTCTTGTGCCATTTGCTTCTCCATCTTGCGCACAACAGGCAATACCCATGGTTTGCCATTTTCGTCTCTGTATGCTGGAAGGAGAGAAGAATTACAAACATTAAAAATGAATAACAACCATTTACAACTTACAATAAACTTATTCATAGCTTTACATAAGAAAGTTTTTGAATGTTATAAGTTTTCTTTTTTATCTATTTTTAAACTTGATTTTATACATTTATCTTAAATAATAGCAAAAATCAGTAAGTGCCTTTAATCATTTAAGCTCTTACAAAAAAGCAATTCATCATATTTTTTGCCCTCTTTCTAATTTTTCAATTTTGCTTATTTTGGTCTTGTGTAATCAAAATAAAAATCCCATCTATGTACTTAACATACAGCTCACTAAAAGCTTTTTTCATAAACATAAAATGTTAAGCTACCCATTGATAAACTATCTAATAAGATTAAAACTTTATTTAATACCATTACATAAGCAATCCAGATACAGTGCGACAGTATCAATAGCTTTGCCCTTGAATGGGGTTGTTGTCAATAAACAAGTTACATAACGGGAATAGAAAAATATTACAAGAACTACATAGTACATACCGCCAACTCCTAAATTAATTTTATTCTGATAGGAATCTTCAGTACACAATTTATTAAGTTGGAAAACTTCGATTGGCGGTCCCAACTCTACTACTTGAAAACGAGAAGTCATTGTTCGTATTTTTGCGATACGTCTGGCGTGAATGGAATACAGTTACAGAATGCTTTGCGAGCTACGTGTGTGAGTAATAAGCACGCAATTTTATCTGATATTTTCAGCTGTAAATGAAGATTGTGGTCAGTTTTTATCGTTGACCTTTCACCGACGAGTCAATGTCAGAAAAGTCATTCGAAAAATTTGTCAATTTTTTTTTTTTTTTTTAATAGTTTGTTCTCTGAGGAACCGGCTAAGGTCATAGACCATGCTGCCATGTCATTAGTTTCTTAATTTCATTAGTATTATAATCCTAAAGATGATGATGAATGATAATGGAAATGATGATGATGAATGATAATGGAAATGAGAAGTGAGAAATGATATACCCCCAACCCCTCGAGTATCTCAGTAAAGATGTGGGGCTTTACTAAGTCCTCAAGCGGACTTCTTGAGAGAATTTGATTAGTGACGTTGCACTGTTTTGTTTCATTTGCCAACACTCATGCACACTCACGAACACTTAACGGTTAATAATCCACCATTATTTCACATTAATATTCGAGAAAAATTTGTCAAATTTGATACTCTTGTTTGTTCGTCTGTGTTAGATGTATGGCAAGGAGGTTTAGGCCATACAGCCTAATTCAAAGGGGGTAAATTGTGTTGAGTTGACTAGTGGTTAATTTACTGGATAATAATGATGAATAAAGTACAAAGATATGAAAATAATTATAATAAATAAAAGTATTTATTATTATTAAACTATTAGATTTATTGAACTAAGTTCATATTGTTTTCTAAAGTTTACGCAAACACTACACATTTAAATAAAACAACTTTTATGCTCTAAGACTTTTACGGGTCTACTCGCGTTTATTTTACACATTACTTTTTGATGTTTATCCTGACGTTTCGAACCCTTTTCAGGGTCCGTGGTCACAGGGAGACTGAGGTGTTGGTCGTCTCATAATTAAATTCCATGAAATCCCCAGCACCAACACCATACTGCCAGACCAAAAGATACTGTAAGATCTTTCTGCGTAAAACGGAACGCACCTGATTAAATTTAAATGAGGGTATACAAGCTACTAACTAATTATGAGATGACCAACACCTGTCTCCCTGTTACCACGGACCCTGAAAAGGGTTCGAAACGTCAGGATAAACATTAAAAAGTTATGTGTAAAATAAACGCGAATAGATCCGTAAAAGTTGTTTCATTTATTAAGCTCACTACAAACAAATTCACTACAACGAGGGTGGCGTACAGCGGGATATCAAACGATTCGCTTCTAAATGTAAAGACTAATGTGTCGCGGTGTCTTTTGGCAGCAGGTTTGTAGTTGAGTTGACATCTTCTTAATTGAGAATCACCTCTCCAGCCGAAAAGCTAGGTGCATAATAGTAAGCCTGCCTTCAAGTACACTTATTAACCTACCAATACATGTCAAGAGAAAAAAAGTAAATAAAATAAAAAACAGTAAATTCACTTAACCCTAAACCTTACCATACGTCTATGATATGACAAACCTCCGCAGCAGCGGTACGTATACGTATCTCCTACCTAGTTTGTGGACAGAGGGATTTCTGTCTGAGTCTGTCGCTGGGTCTAAAACGGTCTGGGTTCAATTCCCAGCGGGGGTACGTGTTTGTTGACTCGTGATTTGTTTTTGTTCATCTAGCTAGCTACCCCATCTTATTTAAATACTAGCTGACCCGGCGGACTTCGTGCCGCATTATTATTTTTTCTTTTTTTTTTAATATAGCCTATGTTACTCAGCGTTAATGTAGCATTCTAATGGTGAAAGAATTTTTTTAATCGGTCCAGTAGTTTTTGAGTTTATTCGTTGCAAACATACATACATACTAAAATACAAAGGTTTCCTCTTTATAATATTAGTATAGATGTCGCCATAACATAAATATTAGTACCTAGTATGGTCGTGTTCCAGCAGCTAGAGCTATAAGCAGTCAATCAGTAGTTGAGAAATCCTTGTTAGGTGCGCTTCCATTTCGGCCTTATCATCACTTAACATCAGGTGAGATAGAGGCCAAGTGCTTACTCTTAACCATGCCCGTTAACCTGAAAATAATAACTAATATTGTTCTAAGCCCGTAACAAATGAAAAAAAAAAAATAAGTTATAGCGTTTATGTGCCGCATACAAAACGCAGCGAAACTGCAACTCCTGCCAATTACAGGCGACTTCAAACAAGCCTGCTAGCACATGCTCTGTGTTGGTTTAGTGCCACATAGGATTAGAGCATTGGCAGTGGCAATGGCACTATAGAAAAAAACACTCACGCTGCATGCTTAAAACGCTCAGCTACACACCTCACGTCAAACTCAAGCCCCACCCACTGTAGCGTGTTTGCATCTTTCATCATTATCATCACGCTCAAATCAAAATCCGATGCCGCTGCTGCTACACATATCGTAGTGGTACCACGCACCAGTGTTCGACGAAGTAACCGAGTTCGACACCAGTTCTCAATGACGAAAAAGTCAAAGTGTAAATCACTGGTCCCTTTTGTTTTTTCCTTTAAGGCGAAGGGTAAGGCACACTTACGCCACCAATTGATAATTTGACAATTACTAACGGACCGGATCTTTTTTAAAACATTGCGTACCGTCAGATAACAGTAAAGCATCCATAGTATTTATTTAATAATTGTGCACTACTTTTTGTTGCGTGGTTTATTCACAAAACGGACTATCGCATTTATTTACAAACAATGGCCACTTTTGGTGTTAGCGAATGAATACAAAAACAAACCTAAAAGTAGTGCACAATTATTAAATAATAGATGTTAGCCTAGTGTCGGAAGGGCCGCAATGTTTGAAAAAAAATCCAGTTTAGCAGTTATCAAATTAAATCCATCAGCGGCGCTAGTGTGCCTTACCCTTCGCCTTAAGCATTAAAAATAGGGGTTAGCAACTGATTTGTGACTACCTGCTTTCTTAGCTGTCGTCCAGTAAAATTTTAATGAAATCTATGACTTTTTAACGACAAAAATTGGTGTCGAACTCTGGGTTTCTGGCATTACAGCATCGCCAGCTCATATACGTCCCCACTGGTGTGGCACAAGCCTTCCTTATGGATGAATAGGGAGAACGGGCCATACCACCACGCGGGCCCAGTGCCGGTTGGTGGTTTTAACTACTGCCAATGCAGCCGGGCTTTACATGCCTTCCGAAGCACGGAGAAGCTCGAGATGATAAATTTTTGGTCACCCATCCGATGACCGGCCTTTGCGAATATTGTTTAACCTTGGCAATCGCTGACCGGGCGCGTGAACCACTGCGCCATCGAGCTCATCGGTATTACAACGATACTTACACCTATTATTAAAAACATTATTCCCGTAATGTAACTCCCTAAATCGTGATCATGAAATAAACATTGATTTTTCTAAGCATCAAACATTATTTTATTTTAACAGACGTCATTAGCATTTAAAATGTGTGTAAACAGGATTTTTCAAGCGGCATGCTCGTGGATCATCGTGACGTACGACAGTGTAAACCCATTTATATTCTCTATTATCTCCGTCGTTTTGAATATAATTGTACACTCCCACACCTGCCAGCCCCATCCCAATCATTGCTAATGCTGTAACGCCCACTAGTTCTGGTATAAAAAAACAAGCCTTTTTAAAGGCTCCTCCAATAGTATTAGCAAACTTTATTGGATGGCCAATAATTTGTGGTTCTGGTGTCATTATAAATCGATAATTAAGTTCACCAAATAGCTCTTGATATTATTGGAAAATTTTATCAATTACAATAAGTCGACACAACTCGTCAAACTCTGTCAAACTTTTATTTAATTTGCTTTTTCATATTGCCATTATATAAAATAGATATTATAAAAAGGTTTGTTTATTTTATTATTATAATCTATACCATTAATAAAGTAGTAAAGTGACTTTGTTTGTTTGTTTGCGTATGGTAATCTCTGGAACTACTGGTCCAATTCCAAAAATTATTTCACAGATAGAATGCTACATGAGGCTACATGTCTTGCGGGTAACGTAGATTTTGATAAATAATAGTTATCAATTCGAAATCGCAAAATTTGTAAATCAAATCGGGAAGAAAAAGTGCCGCTTGGCTGCTTTATCGGCGTAGGCTGACCAAACGGTTAAGTGTTCATAAATATAATGTACTGTAATGTACAAAAATATTAGTCATTTAATGATGAAAAAAAAGTCAGCGAGGTACTTATAAAGGTGCTTATAAAGTAAAGTTATGTTATGTATGTAAAAAAAACGTTATGTATCACACTAATATTTCAAAGAGGTTAAATTTAAAAATTATGATTTAGGAGGTAATCATCAAAAGTACTGATTCGATTTCAATAATTATTTCACCAATATTTTAAATGGACCTTCAGGGTGCATAAAAACTATATTTTAACTTGATAAACAACTCCAAATCTTAAAATTTCTAAATGAAGTCTGAAAAAAGAAGCGCAGCTTGACTGCTTTATCAGCGTGCGCTGACCAAACGATTGCGTAAGTATACATGACAGTAAATTACAACAAAAAAATTATTCATTAGTCTTAGAGCTTTAAACCAACAAGTCATTAGTAGATGGAAAAAAAAGTCAGCGGCACGATTTACCTACCTAGCTTTTATATTTAAGCGAGCCACAATATCGTTTTTCATGTTAAAAATTAATTTCATTTTCAAGGTGATTTTTAAGTGTACCTATTAGCCACAATATAATAATCTTTACAAAAATAAATTGTTTCATCACCCGAGGAATTACGTTGATGTTTTGAAGACATATTTTAGCCTTACAAACTTAAGGCGAAGCGTAAGGCACACTAGCGCCACCAATTAGTACCGGACCTTTTTTTAAACATTGCGTACCGTCCGATAACAGGAAAGCATTCATAGTATTTATTTAATAATTGTGCAGTACTTTTGGTTGCGTGGTTTATTCACAAAACCGGTTATTGCATTTATTCACAAACAATGGTCATTTTTGGTGTTAGCGAATGAATACAAAAACAAACCTAAAAGTAGTGCACAATTATTAAATAATAGATGTTTGCCTAGTGTCGAAGGTCCGCAATGTTTGAAAAAAAATCCAGTTTAGCAGTTATCAAATTAAATCCATGGCCAAGAAGGCCAAGTATCATCATGATGTTTTGGGTTCAGTTCCCAGGTCGGCAATGTGTGTTGCTGATTTTCGGAAGCATAGTTCCGTTGGTGATCACTAACCCGAATTTCGGAAGCTTTGTGATTAAGCCTATTGGCTACCTATTGGCCTACCTATCAGTTGTAGCGATGCCTTGATTTTAATGGTGCAAGACTTTGCAAAGCAGTGGGATAGCATAAAATATAGTGCTAATTATTAACATACTGAATCTCTCTCGGAGACGGATTCAGGCTTTGTCATCTGCCAATGTCGGTACCTTGTTGGACGGGCCGTCTCTTACTGCGGTCTGACTGCCTCCGTTTAGACGCCTGATTAGTCCACTCTCACCGCTGTATGAGTGGGGTGGGGAGGCTATTGACGAGCTTGGCCACAACGGCCTTACTTGCGCTCATAGTGCTGGCCGTATGATGTGTCACTCGACACTAAACGTGCTTTTTTCACCATTGGTTTACCGGCTGTCTTAGAGCCAGCAGGTATCTCTCAAGAGACCTGACGGAATGACCATTGGGCCCTGGAAGCTTAGCAGGCCGTTGGTGTGGAATGCAACCTGTGCTGACACCGTGGCTCCGTCGCATGTTCGCTATACTTCATTTCGTGTACAAATACGCAAAACTAGGTCGAAATTATTTATTTGTTCCGTTTGCGGTGGAAATAATGAGTCCATAGGGGCCGGAGGCATAAAGCAGCTTGTTAGAGTTAAGTAGTATCTGTGTTCTGTGGAGTTAAGTGCTCGCCTTATTGAGTCCTCCGGTGCCAAGGCTGGCAGCTACCTCTACCAGATTATTAGTTTGGCAATCCAAAGGGGCAATGTTGCTAGCATTCGTGGGACCGTTCCCATGAGCCCACAGTTAGAGGACATCTTTTATTTATAGGTCTTTAGTTTTTAATTTTCTAATTATATTTGTTTTTTTAAAGATAAGTAAAGAAATGTTTTGGTTGTGTATATAAATAAACAACTCTTAATATCACCATCACCAGCTCATTTTGTCCCCACTGCAAGGGCACGAGCCTTCCCTATGAATGGATAGGGCCACATACACTACCACGCGGACCCAGTGCGGGTTGGTGGTTGTTAATTAAACCGGGACCAACGGCTTTACCCTTCCAAAGCACGGACTCATACTATCAAATAAAATAAAATAAACTAAAGGTTGAAAAGACCCAGCTTATTTGCCTTCTCAAAAAAAAAACATGCCATTGTAAATTGTCACTGTCAGTGAAAAACTTGTCATTGTCAAATAGCACTGCATCAAAATTCTGAAAACAATAAAAAATATTTTAATTAAACAATAAACATCTGAAATAGGGATTAACAAACGATCTAAATGGCTGCCACTGCCTCAAGACGGACACTGGGTCAGCTACTAAAACAGGGCTATAATGAAATCCCTGAAGTTATAACATCAACTGGTATTGCTCTCGTTGGGATTAGTTTAGCAACCATTGGCTGCTATAATTACGTAAAAAATGATGGAGACAACCGAAGATACAAGATGACTTACGTTGTCATGAGACCAGACGACCCCAGAGCAAAAATAATTAAGAAGGAATAAACCTGCAAGTTTCGTCTCTATTTTGATCCATTAGATTCAATTGCATTATGTAATAATAAAGCTTGGTGTTTTAGTTTTATATTCTTTAATTTCATTTAATACGTGTTTCGCACTTCCTTTCTTTTTATGATCATGCAAGAGATTACAACTAAAGTAACATTTCTATCTAATTTTTATATCATAGGTGCTTAGGCTACAAAACTGTGGATACTTTAAAAAACATTGGTATCACTTTCAAGCTGTTATTAAACAGATACACACAGATATAATCAGAATACAATTAATGTGAGTGGGGTATATTCCTCCAAATAAATGCTACAGCATACAATGAATAATATATACATATAGGTTTATTAGAAACGGTATGTAATGGTAAAAATGAATATGTCAATTCAATTTAATTTATTACATGCCCACATAGAAATGCTTATTAATTAGTATTCTCACTTTGATAATATTGTATTTGCCTTCCTGTTTTTAAAGTAAGGTAATAACCTAATTTATTTAAAAGGACAAATCATTCAGTTTTATATTTTAAAAAATCAGCCAAGATTATTTAAATGAAGTATGTATCATAGTAAATATACAGCAATCTCCTATTATTTTTATCGAGTCATATCAACATCAATATTATCAGTAAATTTTAACTTTATTGTGACAGTATTAGGGGTAGTAACATCGGCCACTAAAATCTCTGCACCATTGAACAAGCCAAGCTCTGTGATCTTCTTTTTCAGGTTGTCTCTAGTCCTTTCTTCAATGCTCTTTATGGAAGGCATGTACAAAGTTTTGTTGCGACCATTTATGACAGTAGTGATACCTGAAATAATGTTTATAATAAATAAATTTTATTTGCAAATTTGCAATATAATTAACTTTTTGACATAACTTTAAAGTTGCTAAGGTTTTATTCATGCATATATATAGAAACAAAGGTTAGGAACTGTTATTTAATTATTGTAAAGTTACATAGCATACAATTTCCATCAAAATCAAATCTATATATAATATTATTAACTACAAAGTATTGCTAATTGGTTAAGGTAAACATTTACATACCTGGACTCTTCATCAAGTATGTCTGGTCTTCACAGAGCTTGTCATAAATTGTTTGCAAAAGAGCATGAGATTCAGTCTCCAAGACCCTTGTATTATTACTGCAGGCCACACAGTCTGAGCGGCGTTCAGCATTAAATGTGTAGGTATACACCCCATCGGCCATGTTTAGAACCATATAATTGTTCATGTTGGTACAGCAAGATGTAGCTAACTTAAATACCTAAGAAAAAAAATTTGTGATGTATTTCACTTTCAATTAAGCAATAGCTATTTTTCTATTCATGATTCAAACTCGGTATTGATAAACAACATCGATTTTGGAACATGAATAATTATAAAAATATAATTAATTATGATTAATCTATTACGAAAAATAGAAGAATACGTACCTAAGGAAAAAAAAGTGTTGATATTAAGACTGACTAAACTATGAATAAAAAGAAGGAAAATAATGTGTAGAATTAAAGAAAAAACTATGCGTGTTCACAATTATGTCAATGTTTTGTTAGTTACCTCTGTAGCACATGCAGCTGCAATCGCAGCATTGGTAGTAGCCACTGCTGGAATAATATTCTTCAATACACCCTGTGTAAGACGGTAGGTGACATTAGTAATACCATGCTTGATAGCCCTCTCCTGTGCCTTCTCTAGGACCCAGGCGACATGCTGCGGATCATCGCCGTCCAACGCTGTTGTAGGGCCCCAAGGGTTCTCTTTAGCCCACTGAATCACCTTAACGTATTCTACACAATGCTCTGGTAATCTGGAAATGTTGTTTGTGTTGTTAATTTTAAACAAAAAACTTTACTTGTGCAACTAAATAATTCATGGTCTTACAATGAATTGCAAATAATTAATGAGAAATTTAATAAATATTTAAACTGCTAAGTTACTACAGCAAAATTACTTATAGTGTCAGGTACCTTACCTTGGAGTATTAGCAATGGTACACAATGGGTATGTCTTCTGTGGTGGATATAAGTCTAGAGTACACTCTATACAAGCACTCATACCAGGCAGGATCACTCTTGCATTGCCTTTGAACCCTTCAGTTCCTCCGTCCACCAAGGGTATCACACTGCTTTGATCTAGGCTCCCTAAAAAATACAAGAAAGTCTATTTGGAAATTTCAAGAACAACCTCTAATTGTAGGTAAGCCTTCTAAGGTATGACATAAATCTAGAGAGCTATTACAATTAATAGAAGACTCATTAATACTCACTGTCATCATTGTATTGTAGTAGGGACATCAGCATTCCATTGAGCCATCTTCTAGCAACTATCGAGTCCAGTCCACAGACCACAATGTGGAACTGGCGGTAGAATCCTTCATCCAAATCCTGGATAGTACAGTGATGTGCTATTGCTTTACAACCGGGTATTCTAAAAGAAACTCGGATCATTATAAAAATATTTTTTATAATTATTACTAGACACATAATAAAGACCTATATTTTTTTATAAAAGGTTTTTCCCATGAATTTATAAGATTACATAGCTATCACTCAAGACAATTGACTTCCTAGTATTATCACTATATACACAATATAATACTACACAATAAAATAGTGTTATGTCAATTAAAAAGTTTTAAGTCTCCTGCAAAAAGGCTTGTGCATATAAAATTACCTGAACAGACACTGATATCAACTGATTTATGGCCAATTTGTCTCTATAGAGAATATTTAAATAGTATGACATACTAACCTTTTATTTACAAATTCAACAGCACATTTGGCTTTAGAGAGTCCAATATCTGACTTCCTAAACAGAAACTGTCTATTGAGATTAGACAACTCGATGGTATCCATATCTACAACATGGATAGTCTTGAACCCCATCAAGGCAAGGTTTTTGAGCAACTCGCAGCCCAAACCACCAGCTCCAACAACAAGGACCTTGCAGCAACTCATGATGAAGTCCAGTATCTCTGCTGAAGGCTCAAAGTCTGGGTGGCAGAATGGGCCAGACCTTTCTAACAGTTTCCGTATATGTTGCCATTTCCTTTGTTGATAATCGTTTACGGTTGGGGTTTCTACAGACGACATGGTGACTACTGCAATGAGAGACAGCTGTGTTCAATACCATTGTTATAGTTGACGCGCCGCCTATGCGGTTGAACTGCAGGGTTTGTTCATGTAAAGGTCATTTTTAAATGTTTAAAATCATAACAATGGGTTTAGATCCACTTTATGCCGGTAGGGCTAATTACTTTAATTTATAAATGATAGACCTGATGATTTTATTATTGGCAAATAAGACTATAGGTGTTTTTCAAACGGCTTTCTAAAATAATACTTATATTTACCTATTGAAAATAAATTAAATGAAACTATAAAGATTTACTTTACTTATTCCGAATTCTCCGATTTTCTTTCTGGCTAAGAAATCTGTCAGACTGACATTGACGTTTAACTTTTTTTTTTTTGTTGATGGCTTTGTGCGACCTGCACATTTAGCCAGTGTCAAAGTAATTTTTCTAACAAGTAATACATAAATAAACAATATTTCTTTTCTGTATAATGATGATGAATGATAATAGAAATGAGAAATGATATACCACCCAACCCCTCGAGTATCTCAGTAAAGATGTGGGGCTTTACTAACTCCTCGGGCGGACTTCTTGAGAGAATTTGAAAAGTGACGTTGCACTGTTTTGTTTCATTTGCCAACACTCATGCACACTCACGAACACTTAACGGTTAATAATCCACCATTATTTCACATTAATATTCGACATAACACAAATTTTAGAAAATAAAACAAAACCGCAGACATGACTCTTCACTTTCCCGCCAAGAACTCCCGACTTTTTTTTTTTTTTTTTCCTTTAGTTGATGGCTTCGTGCGGTTAGCACATTTAGCCAGTGTTAAAGTAATTTTTCTTACAAGTTATAAATAAATAAACAATATTTCCATCTTGTATGATGATGATGAATGATAATAGAAATGAGAAGTGAGAAATGATATACCCCCCAACCCCTCGAGTATCTTAGTAAAGATGTGGAGCTTTACTAAGTCCTCGGGCGGACTTCTTGAGAGAATTTGAAAAGTGACGTTGCACTGTTTTGTTTCATTTGCCAACAATCATGCACACTTACGAACACTTAACGGTTAATAATCCACCATTACTTCACATTAATATTTGACATAACACAAATTTTAGAAAATAAAACAAAACCGCAGACATGACTCTTCACTTTCCCGCCAAGAACTCCCGACGTTTCACTTTCAACATTATTTTTACTTTTTTTTTTAAGTGTAGTTCGTTCCCTGAGGAACCGGCTAAGGTCATAATAGACCATGCTGCCATGTCTTTAGTTTCTTAATTTCATTAGTATTATAATCCTATAAAATGATGATGAATGATAATAGAAATGAGAAGTGAGAAATAATATACCCAACCCCTCGAGTATCTCAGTAAAGATGTGGGGCTTTACTAAGTCCTCGGGCGGACTTCTTGAGAGATTTTGAAAAGTGATGTTGCACTGTTTTGTTTCATTTGCCAACACCCATGCACACTCACGAATACTTAACGGTTAATAATCCACCATTATTTCACATTAATATTCGACATAACACAAATTTTAGAAAATAAAACATGACCGCAGACACGACTCTTCACTTTCCCGCCAAGAAGTCCGTTTTGGCTACTAATGCTTTTGGTGTAAGAAAGACAAAAGGATTTAGCTAATACGGCCACCACCTTAGAATTTATTTATAACGACAAGTGAATTTACCGTTGGGCTTGGAATACCTTGATCTGACGATTGCCTCTTGCAGTCTTGCTGGTTCGGATGGGTTCCTTTAGTATAAAATGTCAGGTCATAAAGTTACTTGATTTGTGATGTACTGAAAAAATTACTGGACTATATCTAACTTATTACTCGTATTTAATTATCATCAGCCAAAAGATATTCACGGATGGGCTTTGCCTACCCAAAAGATCTCCATAACGACCATAACGTTTTGTGCTGCTCGCATCAAGCGGTTATTATTTAATGAATAAGATTTAATTTGTAGGTCATTGAATCAGCGCTTCAATAAAACTGGGAATAATATTGTATCCGACAAAATAACAAAATTGTACTTATTTTAAAAATAACTTTACTGTAAAACAAACTTTTTTATAATTAACATAATCGTTGGTTTCAAATTCAGTAGGCAACATAATAACATATTTCACTTTTTCTTCTTCTCCTTTTTTTCTTTACTCGAACTGGCTTTATCTTTGCTGGCACTCGCTTTTTCTTTACTGGTACTTGGTTTTTCTTTACTAGTACTTGCTTTGTCTTTACTTGAACCAGGTTTTTCTGCTTTCTTCTTCTGAAAATAAAATAGACACTTTGAAAGTTTGAAGGAAGAAGAACTCTTTAGAAATATAGAAATACAAACAAAATATGTCTTGTTAGGTAAAACGTCTCTCTTGTATGAGTTTTGTCATTATCTGGTCTTAGTTTCTCGCCGCCTACGAACACGGTTACGCTGCTAAAGAAAAGAGCTGAATTAAAATAAAAGTTGGAATAATGGATTTTTGGGTGAGTCCAGACAATGGCAGCGGACGTAGGTCGATGCAGTATTGCCTCAACATGTCGCACTACCGATAAGTTGCGTAGCCCGGACCTTTATGAGCGCGTCGTGTTCCGGGTCGCTGTCGGCGCCGTCGTCGAGTCCGTCGTCGTCGTCGCCGTATTCGTCGTCGCCGTCGTCTTTGGCACGTCCCCGCTTAACGCCGCCCGGCGCGTACGGTAGAGCTGTCGCCGACTTGTTGTAGGTGCGCGTCATGGCTGCTTTCACCTTTATAAGACATGTTTATTTTGTAATAGATAAATATAATTTAATATAATTTCTTTATTGGTCACTTCACAAACTTATACCTAGGTAGGCTAGGAAGGTAGGTATTTAATTAAGTAACAGCGAACTCTAGCACATATTTAAATCTTAGTGATTTGTAATTTGCTGTGAATGTATGTTTTATTGGTAATAAATTTAAAAAGAAAGTGTAGCTGCAAAACATAAAATAAATACAATAATAATCATTTTGTGAAGAACTGGTGCCTGAAATTGTTTTTTGTACCACAGGTTAATTACCATAACTTTTTTTTTCCTTTTGTTGATGGCTTCGTGCGATTAGCACATTTAGCCAGTGTCAAAGTAATTTTTCTTACAAGTAATACATAAATAAACAATATTTCTTTCTTGTATGATGATGATGAATGATAATAGAAATGAGAAGTGAGAAATTATATACCCCCCAACCCCTCGAGTATCTCAGTAAAGATGTGGGGCTTTACTAAGTCCTCGGACGGACTTCTTGAGAGAATTTGTAAAGTCACGTTGCACTGTTTTGTTTCTCATGTACACTCACGAGCACTTAACGGTTAATAATCCGCCATTATTTCACATTAATATTTGACTTATCACAAATTTTAGAAAATAAAACAAAACCGCAGACATGACTCTTCACTTTCCCGCCAAGAAGTCCATACCATAACTTAAGATAGGATATAGTTCTTACCATAAGATTTTTATGTTTATAAACGAGATTGTTATTTTAGAACATGTCTACATTAAATCAATATGGATGTTGACAGCAACAACAGTTGATTCCAAAACTTTAAAGTACGAATTACATTACCTACGTAACAGTACTTGATAACATTAAAGGTTCGCGCATATTATGCCGGGCCGCAGCGGGGCGGGTCGCAACGCAAAAATCCGCCCAAATCGCTCGTATGTATTTTATATGATCTATCGCACACTATGCCGGGGCGCAGCGGGCCGCATATTCCTTGCGGATTTTGGTTGCGTGCGATGCGGCCCGCCCCGCCCCGGCACAGTGTGCTATAGCAACATTAACTTCTTCTTTTAACAACAGGCAAATAAATACACATCTTGTTTTTTGCCTTTTTTGTCATGGCAGTCGTGTTTTTTAATTATTTATTTTTATTTTGTACCTTTTAATGATAACTTTAATTTTAATAAAATATGTCATACAAAATTTCAACCCCTATTTTTCCCACATAGGGGGTGAATTTCCAAAATTTTACTAGCCTATGTTAGTCGGAACGATACCTCATATATCTAAATCGGTTCAGGCGTTTCGAAATTATGGTGGAATAAAGAGACATCACATACATACATACATACATGAACCCTGAAACATAACACTCCTTTTTTTGGCAGTCGTGTACATAAGAAAGTTCTTCGTCAGAGCTATCCATAACGTACAGCTGCATGCGACGTCTCGAAGTATACTGTATTCAAAATCCGTCAATGCGCTGCGACCCGGCCCGTCACTAATGTGCTTTGAACATTTTGCGCTGCGATGCGGCCCGCCCCGCTCCGCTGCGGCCTGACATAATGTGCGCGAACCTTAACAGGTTTTTTATTTTAATTTAAACAAGAATTTCTTTAACCTATACTGGTCAGCCCGCGACCACGACCGACCGGTGCAACTAAAACCCCCGTTATAAAACCTATTAAAAATGACAAATTTGCTTAATAAATTTTAATCTTTATGATTTCGACATAAGGTTCAATATTGGATAGAGAAATTTTATAGTTTTGGGTAGATTGACCTGATGTTCATACAAATAAAATTACAAATTACCTTGGAATCAATAAGTATCATAGGGTTCCTCTGTCCAGGCCACAGTGATAGTTCAGTGAGCGAGTCCAAATCGTCCCGCAGTAGATGGTATGCTTCCAACACTTCCATGGCTCGCGGTATGCCGTCGTTACGATCTTTGACCAGCGGCGTGACGATAGCGTCGCGGAGGTGCGCGCTGTAGTCCAGGAAGATGGAGGACTTTGAACCTGACGTGCTGTGGGATAACGTTCAGATTAGTTAATGCTTTAAAATGTTTTTGTTTATATAATTTTTAACGCAAATTTTGTTGCGAACAAATTACAAAAACACAAATGTTGAAAAATATTCCACGAGCAGGATTTAAACCTGCATCCTTCTGACATACTGAATGGGCGCCTTTGGCTTTCAAAGTAAAAGTAAATAGTGTTGAATAATTTCGGCGGGCTGGTTAGAACCACGATAGCTCAATTGGGAGAGCACCTGACCCGGTATGTCAGAAGGGTGCAGGTTCAAATCCTGCTCGTGGAAATTTTTTTAACATTTGTGTTTTTTTTATTGCTTTATTTTATATATTTTTTTTAATGTTCCCTTCTTAGCACTGTGGTGACACATGAAAAGTGAACAGTTATTGATATCATAGTGTAAGTTACTGTCACCGGTTCTAACCCCAAAAAACTCAATGTAAATACACGCATATGGAAGAAAAGTGTGTTAACGCCGCCGCCCGCGCCCGTGAATTAAACCGCAAAGCGGCGCTTGCGACCCCGCGCCCGCGTTTAGCCCCACAACCCAAGCCTCACCGCGAGAGACCGCAGCCACGCCCCAACAAATTGTAATTTATTCAAAAAGAAAATTCCATAAAGCTCGCTTGTTGTATCATTTGCACCGCCTACGCCTTCCCAGAGTGAGAAGGTGGGTCCCCGATGGGTCGAATGGTTACTTCGGCCGGCTCTACTAAGATAATTTTTATTTATTTATTTGAAGACGGCCAACCAAACATACACTGATACAAAAAAATAATGCATGTTTCGTCGTAAGTTAGGTGCTATTTTAATTATATGTCGCCACCGCATGCAATCATAATCAAGACAGAATAGTAAATCAATAAGATAAGTGTACGCTAGCTACCTGAGCCTCGTGTGCGCGTGTACGTCCTGGCAGAGCCGGCGCAGCTTGGTGGCGCGCGAGTTCTTCCCCAGCCACGCGGGGAACTGGATCTGCCCCGCCACGTGCCCGCGCATGCACTGCCCCGGCAGTACTGAGCTGTAGATAGCCTGCGCATACGCTTAACTATTAATACACGTACGAACATACACGTAAATTAATAAATACTAGTGGTCGCCCAGTGGTCGAAATACGACGCTAATTCATAAATTCAATGACGCACATACATCTTCAGCTGCTAGTGTGTTATCCCCCCCCCCCCACATAATAAGCATAACAACAAACAAACGCAGATGCAATAGAATTGTACATTATTGTATTGTTTTCTAAAATTTACGCGAACATTATTAAATTAAATTAATGTGTCAAACAATCGCAAGATCAACAATAGATCTGTTTTGGTTTCATTTCAATACCCATTTTTATTTAATTTTATGTATATGAAATGATGCGAAACTTAGAGATTATTTAGCATATTTATTTAGCACATTGGCATAAAATTAATCCTTTTATGACGATCCTAAGCCTAGGCATTAACCGGTAAAATTAATAACCTTTTTTTTGCACTTCTGACGGTGCCGCCAAGATGATCCAAGTGCGTTATAAACAATTACCGGAGTGAACCCCCGAAGTATCAGGATCAGATATAAAAAATGTGGCTCGTTACCTGCGTAGGCAGAAGGCTCCAGGCCTGGTTGCGCCGGATCCTAGCGTCCACCAGGTCGCCGATGCTAATGCTGTCCGCCGCTTGGCTCACGCGATCCAAAATCTCGTTTCTACACATAAGATTCTTTAGGTTAGCAATAGAATGAACGATTTTCTGACAGCCCAAGTTAAAAAATAAAAATTAGTTCAAAAAAACTCGATAGATGGCGTTTTATTAAAGCCGAGCCGTACAGAGGCTGTAATAAATTGTGCAGTACACAGAGTGAACTTTTCCTTGTCAACAAAAAAAAATAAAAAATGATTATTTTCATTTCAGGACCTATTCCTATTTTCCATAATTTTGTTCACAGTTTGACAGTTGAATAAAGGCAATGGAATAAATATTACGCAGCTATACGTGTTCTTTTGGAACTAATTTCTTTTTTTTGGGGGTTGGAAATTCCTCAATAAATGGACTATTCAACACAAAAATATTTTTTCAATTCGAACCAGTAGTTCCTGAGATTATGGGAATTATCAAATCTCTGCAATTGCGTCGTCGTCGTGTGGTCGCTCTCTATGTGCCTCATAAGGCGGCTCAAGGTCACTCAGAGAGCAATTTAGCTATACTCGGGGGTTCACTGCGTGATCGAATCAGAAATGAGGAGATCCGCATAAGAAATTGTTACCGACATAGACCGACAATTGTTAACCTCAGGCAGTGGACAGGGCACATCGCTCGCAGGACTGATGGCCGCTGGGGCGGAACAGTCCTCGAGTGGCGACCGCGTACCGGAAAGCGCAGTGTGGGCAGGCCTCCAACAAGGCGGACCGACGATCTGGTCAAGGTCGCGGGAAGCACAAAACCGGTCGTTGTGGAGATCCTTGGGGGAGGCCTTTGTCCAGCAGTGAGCGTCTATTGGCTAAGATGATGATAATGATGATATCAAACTATTGTTTTCTAAAGTTTACGCGAACACTACACATTTAAATGAAACAACTTTTACGTTTCTACTCGCATTTATTTTACTTTACACATTTTTTAATGTTTATCCTGACGTTAGTAGCTTGTATACCCTCATTTTAATTTAATCAGGTGCGTTCCGTTTTACGCAGAAAGAGCTTACAGTATCTTTTGGTCTGGCAGTATGGTGTTGGAGCTGGGATTTAATATTTTGTATGATGGGGTCCCATGCTGGTGGTAGACTCCAACCATCTTCTCTATTAAAATTAGGAGAGGCGCGAGAATAAGTCTGCAGTATGTGAACATTCCCTAGAGGGGCCCAACCATTACATAAGATTTGATAAACCACAAGTGCTCGCTAGAGAACAACGATTCATCCCTAGGATGATACGCGAGGCTATTGAAATTAAAAAACATCCTAATTTTAATAGAGAAGTTGGTTGGAGTCTACCACCAGCATGGGACCCCATCATACAAAATATTAAATCCCAGCTCCAATGTGTAAAGTAAAATAAACGCGAGTAGATCCGTAAAAGTTGTTTCATTTAGATATCAAACTAGTTATTAGCTGTAAAAGTGTGATACTGACTTGGGCCCGTGCGGCACGACTTGCAGGTAGTTTTCCTGCACGAACAGCGGCGCCAGGCTGTAGTCGCTGAAGAACAGGTCGCTGCGGTCGTGCAGGCTCATGTGCTTGTGCTCGTCCGCCGAGAACACCTTGCGCACGGCCTCCCACTGGCCCTGGGGGAGTTATGGATCAAAATTCATTACTCTCTTCTATATTATGTAGCTCATGGATCTTGCTCGGTGGCGTGCACTTGGAGAGGCCTATGTCCAGCAGTGGACTAGTTTAGGCAGATGATGATGATGATATATGTAGCAATGTAGGCAGGTCTTCAACATGTTCAGGACGTCTGGAGCACGTTCAAACATCTTTGGGCGTGCTTCCTCTGGCGAGCCGCCGCTAGAGTGAACACTAGTGACTCCCAAACCGGTGATCCCAGTCACCCTAGCGCACGTGAAGGGGATGTACAGTGGTTTCAGTGGTTAGGCCCCCCTCCTCCCGAATCCCTGTCGAGACCCTCGGGTCTGGGCAGGGAGGCGGGAGCTGGAGGGGAGAACCCCACATAACCATCCGCGCCTCCCCGGGCGGAGTGGTAATCGAGCAACGAGTTTTCCAATGTCAAAGTCAATTTTTTTTTATTCAAATAAACTTAAGAAAAGTGATTTTGAATCGTCCAAACTTTTTTTTACCTACTACCCATTCAGGACGTCTATTTTATAGCTGTGGAGAAGAATGGGCGCAAGAAACTCCACAGCTTTAATAGAAGTAACGACATATACAAAAAAAATAGTATATCGATACCAAAACATACAATTTAACTTAATACATTTCAAGTCCCCGGAATGTCAAAAAAAAGGCCTTCAACAAGTTGATCGACGATATGGTGAAGGTCACAAATATCGGCGGCAGCACGTCTGAAAGCCCTCTTGGAGTAACTCTTACCAGCGGGACGTCCTTCTTAGTATTAATTAAGTATTTTCACAGCTGGTAGGAGTGGAAGCAAAGACTGCCTTACATCATGGTGGGTAGCGACAATCAGACGACGAACGACAATGAAAAGTAACTTACTAGTTTGAAGTCCTTCTTGGTGGTACTCGCGTCCTTCCTGAGCCGGTCGGGATCTGCGCGCTCCGGATCGGCCGCCTATACTGACAGCAGGTGCCGAATCTGCCGTATATCCTGGTTGGCAGCCACGATCAGCTGACAACACATCGGGAAGACCTTCACGCCCTCTTTGAAGTAACTCTTATCTCTTACCGGAAAACTTCCTACTTGGTAATATTCACGTCCTTCTTCAGCTGATGCAGAGTCTGGCACACTCTCTAGTTGCCGGCCACGATCAGATGCCAACAGCTCGTCTGAAATCATCCTCACGCCTTTTTTGAAGCAATTGCTTACCAGCTTGACGAGTTATTTGGACAGACGGTCGGAGTGGAAGTATGTAGTCTGCCTTAAATTCTGGCAGCAACATTCACGTACAGAACGTCTGGAAGTCCTCTATGACTTCATAGAGGACTTCCTGACCTCCGGACCTCCGGACTTCCAGAGGTTACTTAACCTCTTACCAGTTTGAAGTCCTTCTTGGTGGTACTCGCGTCCTTCCTGAGCCGGTCGGGGTCTGCGCGCTCCGGGTCAGCCGCCCATACTGACAGCAGGTGCAGAGTCTGCCGTATATCCTGGTTGGCAGCCACGATGAGTTGCGACAATACGTCGGGAGGGACCTTCACGCCCTCTTTGAAGCATATCGACATCATGGCCGACTGGGAAAGTAAATAATTTTCATTTTTTAATCTAAACGACACAGACATTTATCAATTCATAATGGTAGTTTATGAGCTGTATGTTTTATATGTTTATAAATAAATTATACATAGTTATATTCGTATGTCGCATCATAGAGATTTTTATTAGCGCACTTCCTTTTTCGCATTCTTAGCTCCTTAAACCAATAGCTGTCGGAAAGACATCGCTTGTAGCGATAAGAGCGCATATAGCTTGAAGGTTATGAGTATTATGTGAGAAATAAAGTGTTTATCTATCTTACTGATTTATATTATTTTCTCCATAATTTTAAACAACTAGAAGATAGGAGTTAGAGACTGCTGTCTGAGCTAAGTTTGAATCAATTATGATTACGGATTTTGGGTGTAGTGCACTTTCATCTTCGGCACTTTCCATTATGTGAAATGGCAGTCAATCGCTTTTAGAGTCCTCGCACACTACAGACTTTTGATCGGCCGATAATTTGGTCGGCGTCTTAATCAGTATGGAGAAGTATGCAAATGCGCACATTACAGCGATTCAGTATCGGCCGATAAAAAAGTTTGAAGGGCTTCACAATTGCCTTCAAACTATTCTATCGGCGAACTATCGGCCGACCGCTTCATCAGTACGGCGCTCTTCCCCGCCCGCACACCTGCTGATAGTTTGGTCGGCCGACAGCCGCAGTTCGCCACTTCGCCTCGCGTTGGATAATAATCTATTACTGTAGATGGGTTGCAGCCAATACTCTCGTTTTCACTTCTTTTTCATCCTTCTTCTCCTTTGTATAAAAGCAATAATATCAAAATCTCTGGGCAACATTCCACTAACTTATACGACTGACCTCTCCATGAGCCACTAACCAACTACCTAGCGAATATAATGAATCGGCCGACCTTTGGTTGGATAGTCTGCGCATTCACGTCCAACCCAACTGTTTTGTTGGCGCAGTGTGCGCCCTAGCAACCCAATCCGACTAAACAATAGGCCGATTAAAAGTCTGCAGTCTGCGAGGACTCTTACGTCATGAAATAAAATTAAAATTAAATATAACCTTTATCTGGTCGACTCTCGGCTTCGCGAACCGCAGGTCGTAGCAGTAGTTGACGAGCGAGCGCATCTTCTGGCTGTTCCTGTCGTTGCACATGCAGATTATGGGCACCGACGTGGTCTTTATAAGGCCAATCAACTCCTGAAGACCACCTGTGGCACACAAACGAAATTAAACATTTTACTTCTTTGAAAAAAAGACACAAAGTGTTGAAAAAATTCCACGAGCGGGATTGCCGGATCAGATGCACTACCAACTATAATTATAGTTGTCGACATTGAATAGGGCTCCTTTGGCTTACAGAGTAAGAGTAGATAGTGTTGATTAATTTCGGCGAGTTGGATGGAGCCACGATAGCATAGTTGGTAGTGCACCTGACTCGGCATGTCATGGGGTGCGGGTTCGAATCCCGCTCATGGAATTTTTTCAACACTTTGTCTTTTTTTCAAATTGTAATTTGTTCGCAACAATATTTGCGTTAAATTATATGTAAATAATGATCATTCTACTTCTTCTTCATGTTATCATCATCATCAGCTCATGTTATGTCCCCACTGCTGCGGTGCGAGCCTTCCCTATGGATGGATAGGGAGAACGGGCCATAAACCACCACGCGGGCCCGGTGCGGATTTAACGACTGCTAATGCAACCGGGACCAACGGTTTTACGTGCCTTCCAAAGCACGGAGGAGCTCGAGATGATAAATTTTTGGTCACCCATCCGGTGACCGGCCTTTGCAAAAGTTACTTCACCTCAGCAATGCGCCATCAAGCTCCTCTCTTCCTCATTCTCCTTCTTCATGTGCCATCTCATATCGGAGGTCAGCTATCATTATGGCTACTTGGCCCGTGATGTTGTAGCATTAAATTAAATTGAACAACAAAAAAATGCTCACACATAAATATTACAATATATTATGTAAGTACCTACTACATTATTAGAATATTTATATTTTATTTTAAAATTTGCAGTACCCTTTCAGTGATATATAACTTGAATAACATAATGTTAAGACACAAAACTGTTATACCTCTGTCCTCATTGCCAGCCATGCCATCAACTTCATCCATTACTAAAGCGTGTTTCTTGGTCACCGCCTGTTTGCCAGTATCACCTGTAAAATAAACAGTTACTATGTGTTACCCGTGTTTTTCTACGCACACACACATGCACACACGCACACACGCACATACGCACACACGCACATACGCACACACACGCACGTTGTATTTGGGTATTGCCAATGTTTTTTGCGTCTCTGGTGCCCACCTCTTTTCATATTAGTTTTAGTTTATTTTATATCATTTTAGTTACGGCTTCCGCAGAATACCAGCGTTGTGGCCTGGGGATCTCCTTAGGTCATGACACATGCTGAGCGGTTGCCTTTTTTGGTTCTGGAACCTCTAAACTTGTAAATAAAGTGTAAATATAGTGATGTATTTTTTTTATTTAGTTTTATGAACCAAATAAAATTTTACTTTCTTTCTTTCTTTCTTTCTAAAATGTAGCTCTGATTCAATAACAATTCGATAATTTGCCATGGTAGCAATTTAAGTAAAGTATAGCTTATAAACCGTCTTACTGCTGGGTTGGTTAGTCTGTGATCACAAACACGGGCTATGCATTGGTAAATAAGAAACGCACTTATCCCGATGTAATGTGATCTGGGGAATATAAGACAAACGTCGAGTTCCCTGACGAAATATTTTATTAAGACGTATTAGAAAATTGCATTTTGTATTAAAACCGTTACGCTAAATAGCCCTGTTCCCCCCCCCCCCCCCCCCCATAGTTATGGCTTTGTGCGGTTAGCACATTTAGCCAGTGTCAAAGTAATTTTTCTTTCAAGTTATTAATAAATTAGCAATATTTACTTTATAGATGATAATGAGTGATAACAGAAGTGATAAATGATATTCCCCCAACCCTTGACTTGAGTATCAGTAAAGGTATGGGGGCTTCACTGAGACCTCCCGCGAACTTCTTGAGAGAATTTGAAAAGTGACGTTGTTTCACTTGCCAACATTCATGTACGTACACAAACAATTAACAGTTAACAATCCACCATCATTTTACACTGATATTCAACTTAACATAAATTTAAAAAAGTAAAACAAAATCACAGACATGGTTTCACTTTCCCGCCAACAAGTCCTGATTTTCATTATTTCACATATTATGTAGCGCCAAGCTCACCCCTAGCGTATCCGGAGAGAGAGGTGGTGGTGAGCAGCTCGCTGATCTGCTCCTTGACGAGGGTCTTGCTGCGCGTGTCGGACGCGTTGAACTCCACCACGTCGAAGCCCAGCTCCTTGCACACTAGCGCCACGGTCGTCGTCTTACCTGAAACGATTGCTATACAATTAGTTTATTACCCAAGATCAGTCATGTAGTGTACACACATACACACGGCGTCAGATCAACCTATCCAAATCTGTCCAATGAAAATTGTTCCTTATCACTATACAATAAAGTTCAAGATTGCTTGTAGAAATTTGACAGTTTTGGGAAGGTTGATCTGCCGCCGACTGTACTCAACCTAACACAAACTGTCAAATTTCCACATTAGACTTAGAACTTTATGACTTAAAAATATGGTTGAAAATTTATTGAAGAAATTTGACAGTTTTGGATAGGTTGATGTGCAGCCGTCTCTACTAGATTTCCGATGAGCGCTTGAAAAACGGAGCGCGAGTTGGGGCCATGTGGCCAAAATGACGTTTGTGACGATGAGAGTAAATATTAGGTACAAATTTTTTGGCCACCTTAATCTAATACCTTTAAACGAGCAATTCTTGTATATATGTATATATATAATCTGAATCTCGGAAACGGCTCCAACGATTTTCATGAAATTTAGTATTAGTATGCAGGAGGTTTCGGGGGCGATAAATCGATCTAGCTAGGTTTCATTTTTAGGAAATGTCGTTTTATCCGTAAAAAAATACCGAGTAAAGCTATGACCGAGGTTAGCAGGTAGGCGAAGGGTAAGGCACGCTAGCGCCACCATTTGATAATTTGACAATTACTAACGGACCGGATTTTTTTTTAAACATTGCGTACCGTCCGACAACAGGTAAGCATCCATAGTATTTATTTAATAATTGTGCACTACTTTTTATTGCGTGGTTTATTCACAAAACGGGCTATCGCATTTATTCACAAACAATGGCCACTGTTGGTGTTAGCGAATGAATACAAAAACAAACCTAAAAGTAGTGCACAATTATTAAATAATAGATGTTTGCCTAGTGTCGGAAGGTCCGCAATGTTTGAAAAAAAACCAGTTTAGCAGTTATTAAATTAAATCCATTAGCGGCGCTAGTGTGCCTTACCCTTCGCCTTAAGCTTTATGTTTAAGATTTAAGGTTCACAGTAAGCTGAAGTAGCTGATGGTTTTTAGATTTTGTTATTCGAGATTTATATAGGTATGAGCGATATTTATTTATTTATTTATTTAAATCTGAATTGCCCATTACACTTACAGTTACACCAAAGCGTGCAGTAGGCCAATTACATTTTGTGTAGACAGATAACTACTTAATTTCTAAAAAACGTATAACACTATTTATAAATAAATGAATAGGTACACAAAAAATATCAACATCTGGTTGCTGAGCGATCAGAGCGTTGAATAGACCCAAAGCTTGGGCAGTGGGTGCATATTTTGCCGTTTGCGTGCGAACCAACGGGACCGCCAATAGACGCCGCGTGCGCAGCCACACCAACTTATTCGGCACGAAAAACGAATACTTTGACAAGGCTTCAGGATTATCTATCTTATTATTGAAGAGTTGGAAATAATGTAAAAGAAGGTATATGCAATATAGGTATAAGCAAACAGGACCACTTTCGAGATGCATTTGTTATCACATTATTGATCAGTACATTAGTGATTGAAGGTTGCTCGCTTAGATATAAATATAGGCCTTTTACACGATGCATTGTTTTTATAGCAGGAACCTTGATAAGACAAAACTTCCAACTTAAACAACAAGATACAAAGCGAGATATAAAAGATTGTATAAAGTGGTTTTTATCTTGAATTTATAGCAAAGCAATGCTTCGGGATGTAAACGCGACGCGTAGGGCACGGAGGGTGCTGCAGACTTTGGCATTTTTTTATTTGTTTCAATAAATTATTTTTAATCTTGTGTTTTATGTTTATTTACATATATGTGTTTTGTGTCCCGAAATTGGTTGTCAGCTTATATAAAGTCAGCGTGATATTGGCATTAGCCCTAAGATCCACAGTAAGTACATGTGTTTTGGTCTATATTGGAAAACTTTGACCACCAGAGGGACGATTATGGCCTTAAGATAATAAGGATATGTTTAAATATGTGTATATTACTTAAGTTACTTTTCACGTTTCTTATCTTCAAAGTAAATTTTGTGTTTTATTGTAAACAATTTATACGGATCATCTTGCGAACATGCACTTCAGGGATTGCTTTATTGAAAATTGTAGTGGTACTTAGTGAATGGTTGAAGGTTAGGAGCTCTTACCCACGCCTGGCGGACCCGATAACAGAGCAGCCTTGTAGTACCCGCCGTCATCATTCTTCGCCCATGGACTGGGTTTGGGCAGCTTCGCCCGTCGGTTCACGTACCACTTTGACAGCCAGTTACAAAGTCTGAAATGGCACAAGAAATAAGTTATGCCAAAGACATTGCATATATAGCTTATTTTGTCTTAGTTAGACCTGCCAAGGTTTTTATCTAACTGGCACTTCAACCCATCGGGATTATGCAACCCCATCTCGTCACGCTCTTTTTTATTTCTTTAGAACAAACAACTGTTCAATACACAACATGAAATATGGGATAGCAATTCGCCCTCAGTGAAGATAACTGCCATACGTTTGACAATGTCTTTGAGAGCAAAGAGCTTGAACAAAAGTCTTCTGGTATCAATCCTAGGAGTTCATTATTTTCCTAAAGAGAGAGTCACAGTCACTCTGTAGCGGCTGCATTGACTCGCGTTTTCTCTATGAATAATATAACTAATTTAATTAAAAATAAGTTACTTTTTGACATTGCTTGCATCACCATGTTGGCCAATGATTTGTTTCAAGTTTTGAGGTTTATATTTGTCCACCCACATTAAACTGGCACTGGAAGAGACAGGTTTTATACTTTCGCATGATTCCGATTTGTTACCTGTAAAATGAAAATGTATCAAAAATTATGTAGTTTCGGTTATTTTCGAATTAATGTTAACTTCATAAGATTCAGAACACACCATTAACAATATTGTCAGTGTGCATATTTGTTTGTGATTTTGTTTTTCTTTTATCAATATTTTTCTCTCTATTGATTTCTATTATTTCACTCTTGACTTTAGTTGGAGTTTTGATCTTAGCCTTGCTATCTTCGAAACTATTAGATAATTTATGCACTTTCGGTTTTCCATCTGGTGATTTATTGTTTGTAGTTTCTTTTGATGCTTTCTTTTCTGTTGTTTTCTTTCCAGTTGGTGTCTTTTCTTTTTTTATTTCGACCTTATTTTCTTTAGGTCTCTTGTTTACTGAGTCTTTCAATAATTGGAGGAATTCATCCTCATTCATAATTTTGATACCTAGTTCCTGGGCTTTAGCCATTTTGGCCGGGCCAGCATCTTCACCTGCTAGTACATGCGTTACCTATAACCATATGTGTTACATATTGTAATCATTCACATTGTAGAAACTATATTACCAGTACGCACGTCATCAAAATAAAGTCTTTAAAAAATAATAAAATAGTTTTCTTTTTGAATCATTAATATAGATATTTTAATAATTAAAAAAGAGCCTAGCTTTTTTTAATTATTAATATTATAGAATTATTAAAGTTGTGTTTGCTATCAGTTGGTTTAAAAAAGATAGCATCAAAACAAATGAATGTGAAAGCATTACCTTCTTGCTAATACCCTGTTTGATACATCCACCATACTTTGTGATTGCCTCTATTATTTCTTCTCTCTCAAAGGAATCCAAAACTCCAGTCAGCAGAAACGCACAATCTCTCAGACAGCCAGGAGCACCCTATAAATAATAATGAATGAGTAAAAATATTGGGAGGCAGTTGTTTTAAATCAAAAGACACTGGTACTCTTTCTTACCTCAGGCATTTCTTTCGCTCCTAAATGTTTAGGACCAGATCTATTCAAGTACTTTTGATATAATACAGCTGAATAAGTTTTCCTCTCATGTCTCTCTTCATCTGTCAATACTGTAAAAAAGATTTAGATTTTTTATTTAAAATAGATTATTTTAGAAAAGTGAATTTATCTTCACAATGTGTACCTGATTCATTTAAAGATTTATTGTTCTTTCTCTTTTTGCTGACTTCAAATGCGCTTTCATTCAAACTGTTTTCAATTGCATTGCTGTCATTGAGATTTTCTTCCTTTTTTACAACTTTTTCATTTTTTTTGAGTTTTTCATCTTGAGTGTTGTTATGGGCCTTTTTATTCTTATTTGTTTCCTCTTCATTAGATTTGTCTTTATTAATTTCAACTTTATCTTCAATGAATTCAGCAAATTTCCTTTTGTTCTCATTGTCAACTTTTGATTTTTTTGAGTGTGATGTGTGTGTGATAAAAGTTGCATTAGTATCTTCTTTACTATTACTTGGCTCACCTAGTTTTAAACTGTCTACAGGTTTAACTGGCGATTCTTTCTTTTTTGTTTTAGCTTCTTCATTTTTGTTATTGGGACTTTTTAACTTTTCAGAACTCCCTATTTTATTTGGCTTCAATGCTAACTCTTCAACAGCATCCAGTTCTAATAGGCTTTTATCAAAATCATCATCGGAGTGAATGCCAGTTTCTGTGTTTTTCTTTGCTTTGTCCTTTTTTACCAGAGGTTCTGTTCTTTTTATTGGACCACTGCCAAAAATATCGACAGCTTTGACTTCTGTGAGAGGTTTACTTGGTGATTTATTTTTATTTTTAGATTTATGAGGTTCAATGTTGATTTTCTTTTTCTTTGATGTAAATATTTCATCATCGGAATCACTTAAAACTCTTTTTTTTCTTGTATCCTTTTTCTATAACCATAAATAATTACAAATGATTACAAATAATTACAAATAATTACACATTTTAGATTACCATTGACATAAAGACTACATACACAAAAGTTTCGTACCTTGCTTTTTACCTGAACATCAGGGGACTCTGGTATGACATCGACATCATCTTCTTCAACTTTTACTTTCTGTACTTTTTTGATTTGAAAGAATGATCGGATATCCTACAATATTTGTAAAGTGACAATTAATTTTCCATTACCTCATTTCATAACTTGTCTTGTGAATATAAGTCAATATAAAAAGAAATTAAAACTAAAACTTGATCTTGATCAGTACATACTGATAGTTGCATACAATATAACTTTTTTTAATACAATAAAATCTTTAAAATATTTTCTATCATACACAGTGCTATTTTAACCATTTCATAGCCAAAGTCAGTGGACTTAAGATGTAATGGATCTAATAACTACTTATCTTTATTAATACAACTTGATAATAATTAAGACTTTAATAATTCAATTACTGAAAAGTAGAAAATAGAATCAATTACTAAAAACAAAAAAATATTTTAATAAGTACTTACATGATTTAAAAAAAATGCTACCTAGAGTTCTTTTAAATAATGGATACATAATGTGGGCTTCGGTTTTCAGAAGTTTAAAATAGCACTGTGTATAACAGGAAACAAAGTTTAATAACTTATCAATTATCTTCAAAAATGTTAAGCATGTTGCTGATTCAAGTTTTGAAATATATTTATTTTGCTCTTAATAAGTCAGGATATGATATCCTATAATGAATACCGCAAAGATACTTTATCATGCCTTGAAGTTATTCTGACTGAAAGCCATCTTATAAGTAGAATATAAAATTGTATCCTAACTTGTGACTACAAGCAATGTGTTTTTGGTACTACAAATGAAGAAAAAATATTTATTTCGGACAACCAATGATCCATAAAGAAAATAAAATAAGAATAAAATCAACTATGCACACAATTTTTCATGAGTACTATTATTAGTGCACATCTTACCTAAGAGACTATTCAGTCTTCCAACTTACCACAAAATTACTTCAATTTATTTTATTAACTTTTATTGTATATCTTCTAAGTTTATTTCTATACTTAATACTTAATTTATACATTTTTAGGTAAATGATCATCACTAAAAAAATACTACCTTTCTAATTAATGTGGCAAAAAAAAACAAAATACAGCTTTACATTTATCCCCATATTCATAAAAACTATTTAAGCATAATTTAATTAATCATTGTTTTGTCTCTTTTTCTCAAATTCAAAATGACTTTTGTGTGACGTTGACAAAACAATATTTAACTAAATAATGCTTAAATAGTTTTTATGAATAAGGTAGTTAATTTACAAAACTATATTACACATACAGGGTCAACATCTTATATTTTTTACTACAACTTAAATTTTTTATAGTATCGTCTTCACTTCAATTCGCAGGTACTCAGTACATAAGGTCAGACTTTGGATATATAAGTTAACTTTGTAATTATATGTCTATATTTATCAAGATAATTGTCACTGCCCTGATTTTTGCTTAAAACAACAATTTGTTTCAATTTGCACATTCAATTTGCAATCAACATGATAAGATATGGATAGCACTATCTCAAGTACGTAATTGAATCTTTATATTTCATTTAACCTAAGTAAAGAAATAAGTGCTTTGTTTATTAATATATTTTATAAACAACAAACTCTTATTTGTATGGCAATAAGTAAAAGTTTAACATGTTAATGTTGGCAGGCATACTGACTTTTAAAAGTTAAACCTTTGATGTCTGTGGGAGTTACTGTCCTTTATACTATGCTTCTTCCAGTCAGTTAGTATTAGACACTAAACAGGAATATTGTATTTATAAATATATAATTACTTTATACATATATTGTTAGACTGGTAATAAACACTAAATTAATTTAAACGAAATCATTACAAAATGTGACAATGTTATCATTTGGTTGTCATTGTAAATGTTTTGTAGTTATTTGTTTAGAATTGATATAAGACTTCTCTTGTGTGAATGTATTTCAAATATCTAAACAAACATTAACAAAGGAGCAATTTCGTTTCAACTTCTCTTAAATTTTAATTTGATTGCATTAACAACTAAGTAACATTTTATGTTATTAATATTAGTAATTGCAATTAGATAAATATGTTATAAAATGTAAGCAGGTACTTACTCTTGACATGTTTTAGTGATATTCTTTTCCAGTTATTCTTCAGAGAAGTAGGTTCACCATATTCTTTGAATACAATGACTTTACTCTAGGTACGAGGTATATAGAATTCAATTTTGTATTTATTTAGAGCTAATAGGTGATTATTACGTCCGGCAATGTAAATCGCAGAAATGCGCGAAACCGAAGATTTTATTTTGTTGACATTGACAGTTTAGCAGTGATACTTGACATATCAGTCAGACACCGTGCGGTCCAAATCATGTGTTCAACCCTCAGAATAATAACTATGAATAAAGCTATGCAAGCTCAAAACGCACAATATATGTTTTGCTTACGCTCTCGCTAGAATGTCATATGAATATAAATGAATGTGAAAATTTCATCAAAATTGGTCCAGCTGTTTAATGTGAAGAGTTCAGTCAGTGACATACACACGTATTGACAAATTATATAGGTAAAGTGTTTTTTTAATAACTGGGACATTATAGGAAAATCTTTAACTATAGGAGATACAATGAATCTGCCTTAGAAACCATTCAGGCCTGGAAACCCCCCTTAAATATTTATTTTATTTTAATTTAATTATTTATTTTTCTCGAGGAGCTTGATGGCGCAGAGGTTAACGCGCCCGGTCTGCGAGTGCTGAGGTTAAGCAACTTTCGCAAAGGCCGGTCATCGGATGGGTGACCAAACATTTATCATCTCGAGTCCTCCGTGCTTCGGAAGGCACGTAAAGCCGTGGGTCCCGGCTGCATTAGCAGTTGTTAATAACCACCAACCCGCACTGGGCCCGCGTGGTGGTTTATGGCCCGTTCTCCCTATCCATCCATAGGCAAGGCTCGTGCCCCAGCAGTGGGGACAAAAATGAGCTGATGATGATGATGATGATGATTCATTTTTAATGTGAATAATATAACTTAAAATTCTGTAAATATTTCTAGCGTCTACCTGTTGCCGTTATCAATATCGAGCAAAAACCAGCAAAAAAAAACACGTTTATTGTATGGGAGCCTCTCTTAAATATTTGTTTTGTTTTAATTTAATTATTTATTTTTAAAGTGAATATATAACTAAATATTTTGTGAATATTTCAAGCGTCTACCTGTTGCCGTTATCAATATCGAGCAAAAACGAGCAAAAAAATCAAGTTTGTTGTATTAAATATTTATTTTATTCTGTTTTTTAGTTTGTTGTTATAGCGGCAACAGAAATACATCATCTGTGAAAACTTCAACTGTCTAATTATCACGGTAATGAGATACAGCCTGGTGACAGACGGACAGACAGACAGACAGACAGACGGACGTACGGCGGAGTCTTAGTTATATATTCGTTCCTATATTTCATTAAAAAAAAAACACTCTGTAGGTATATTTTTGTGAAACATTTTATGTGAAATGTAATGAGATTTCATTTTATTTATTACTAGCTGACCCGGCAAACGTCGTTTTGCCATAAAAAATAAAAAAAAAATTTAGGGGTGGACCGGATGACCCGGCAAACGTTGTTTTGCCATAAAAAATTAAAAAAAATTTAGGGGTGGACTACCCCTAACATTTAGGGGGATGAAAAATAGATGTTGGCCGATTCTCATAGATACCGGATGACCCGGCAAACGTTGTTTTGCCATAAAAAATAAAAAATAAAATTTAGGGGTGGACTACCCCTAACATTTAGGGGGATGAAAAATAGATGTTGGCCGATTCTCATAGATACCGGATAAGCACAAAAAAATTCATCAAAATCGGTCAAGCCGTTTCGGAGGAGTATGGCAACGAAAACTGTGACGCGAGAATTTTATATATTAGATATTTTTTCTACTTTATTCTGAGACTTGATCAAAGCACATCAATAAAAAAATCAGACGTGTTACGTCCCAGACTTATTAAATATGCTAACTAACTCAATGGTCAGCTCACGTCATGCTCTTATCCTTTTACCCTAGGTACAGCTTCGTGATGACAAAAAGAAAGAAATAAATTAGAAACTTTTTACACCGTCAACTACGTATAATATCAGTAGACGGCTTCGATCAACAATACATGATCGAAGGTGGACGGGCAAGAAGGGCATAACCCCTTTTGCCTGCACTCGTTTCGCCCGACACCCCCTCTAACCATACCCACGTATAAAACATAATTAAATGCAAAATATTTTTAGTTGAAAGTACCCATATTCGTTTACACGTAAACCAAGCTCTGTGATTGTCGATTTTGTCATATAATAAGCCTTGTATCAACCTTAAATAATTGATCGTACTTACGTTTGAAATATTTTAATTATTGCGCGGGAAAATTACTACGGTCTCCAGCGCAACTGTATCACTCGCGCGGTTCACCGCTGCTGGCCGAATTGACCGCGAGCCGACAGCGCTAGAGCTATACATAAATGTTTTGTCTCGTTCTTGTGTCAACCGCGAGTACTAATACATACCCGTCTTGCCCACCGTATCCTTCTTGCCCGCCCGTCCCCTACATCTCACACGATGACGGCTATCTGACTGACACGCTGACGACGCTGACTGACGGCATGACGGTTATTGTCAATTACATGAATTGGCATGGCAAAACGGGTACAACAATTCAAAGGTTTCTTTTAATAATTCGTTCCCGTCAAGTTCTCCGAGACTCCAAATACCAATGTTATGTCTTACAGTTTCCTTATTATTTTTGATGATAACATTTACAGGAACATCTAATGTGGGAACTACGATATTCTACGGTAAGCGTGGTAAAGGAGAATGCTGGACTCAAGACGAAGTGGCGAAGCTTCGTGCTCGCAAACTGTTTGAAGGCACAATGCCTGCGCAAGTGACTCCGGATAAGGTAGACACCCAGTTCATCAAAGACGCTTTGCGGTTCTATCGCGGGGCATTGCGAGCCGCGCAGTCCGATGCCGATTTTCATAATGGAGATTTAATGAAACAAGCACTGGCCGACACTATTGGAGGCCATTTACGGAATGAGATGCTCCCTACTGTTAGATTCGCTTATTACGCAGGCTACGTGCCGTACAGGCATGTTAAAGAGATACATGATTATCTAGACAACATAAAAACTTTTCTCAACACGAAGGGCATGGGATGGAAGGAAGCTGACAAGGTGCCGCAGTGGGCGAACCTGACTGTTGTCAAAGTTCTCATTGGTTCGGGGAAGCTGTTCGACCCTTGCGCTTGCTTGGTAACGAAACGTGACTCTAATACTTGCATCCATTTGCCATGTCCGAAACTTGACGACAATAAGGAACCGACGGCAATTGTACTGCCGTTTAAAATCGGCGGTCTAGTCAGTTTGACTTCTCCCAACTCCGAGAACATCCTTTTGAAGTACTATACCACCGCTGCTAGATGTATATTACGCACCTCACCGGAAGTTTGCCGTCATTCAGATTTCGTTAATTTCAATAACGAATTGTGGCATTGGATGAAAAGAGATGTCGCTCCACATCTCATAGACGAGAAGCTTTATGTTGCGTATGGTGGTGTACTGAGGATAGCTGCAGCGGTTCAGGGTTACGGCAAAGGATTGACGCGCCGGAACCTATTTGACTACCAGGAATCTGAAATGACGAAATGGCATCCTTGGCAAGCGTTGACGCAATCCTACGTGTATCTCAATACCGACTGGACTCCTAAGCTCTACGTGGGTATAGTTTTCCTAGCGGCTCTGGCGATATGTTTATTACAGATTTGTTACAACTACATGTTCGGTGAATCGAGAGGGTGTAGTTGCACGGGTCGTACGAAAAAGATTTGGTCAAACGAAGTTAACTACTCTAATGTCGACTCGACATTTCCTTCGATGCTACCTTCCCACCACAGCAGCGACAAGAATAGGCATAGGCAGTTCGAACCAAAAACTAAATCACTCTTATCACTGAAGACACAACGGGTTTACGACTTCAACGAAAATACGGAAAAATTGATGGAGGTAATCATGAGCGGCAACGAGGACTCCGACACGGACTCTCACGGATCCCTTTCGAAGCAGGAGGAGAGCGAAGATGCGGGCAACGTGATAAATTTAGGTGTATCGAAGCGGCAAAAGAGTCCGCCCGAGCTGCACACGCCGGTCGCTCAGTTGAGAATAGAGAAGAGGCCGCGGGACATGAAGTCGTCGAAGATGTTCACGAGTACGGCGAGCCACTCGAACGTGACCTACTGCCAGGAGCAGCAGGCGAGCGAGTCGGTGTGGTCGGAGTCGGCGAGCACGTCGTCCGGGCGCTCGGCGAGCACGGACAGCTCGCAGACGCTGCCGAGCCGCCGCAGCCGCAGCTCGCGCGACCTGGCGTGGGCGCGCCGCGTCGCCTCCAAGCACAGCCTGCCGTCGCGCACGCGCTCCACCACCAACACGGAGTTCGACGTCAACTCGTTCACCACGCCGCCGTCGCGAAGGTAACGTTTTTAGATTTTATTGATTAAACTTTACTTTGTTAGGATTTCGTTATATATTAATTTTATTGTGTAAGACATGTTGATTGTTTAAGATCTTTTTAAGCTTTTTAAGTAATCATTATATTTGTACTGCAAACGTTTGTTTTACTTTTGTATTGCGAGCGATGAAGAATAACGAGGAATCTTGCTCGCCGTATTCTGAATTAAAATAAAATAATTTACAAAAAAAACATTTCTACACCTATGTAAAAATAGGCTTTACATTTTTTGGATTTTATAATGCAGTGTGAATAAGACTTTGTGTGACGTCATACTACATTCGATTCGACTACATCGTTCACGCATTTCGTTACACGTTCCATTGCGGTTCACGAGAAGTGTACGGAAAGGCCCTAGTGAAACAAGTGAAACATTCTAATATACTCTCTGGATTCATAATCTAAATTCCGGCACCTAGTCTCGTGATTCCCGGCACATGCAAACGTCTCTATGGAAGAGGAATTAATACTAATCGCATTGCTTTTGGCTCTACATAATAAAAATAATAAATAAATAATAATAATAATATATACAGACACAACCAAGTAGCCAGAATAATTCACCAGCAACTTGCTCTTGGATATGGCCTTGTTGAATCGGAGGTGCCGTACTATAAGTACGCACCTGCGCCAGTACTCGAAAATGGTCATGCAACGCTTTACTGGGATCGCTCTATTATTACGGACAGGACTATTGTCGCCAATAAGCCTGATATCGTGGTGGTCTGTTCTGACTGTTCCGTAACGGTCTGATAGCGAAGAGCCTCGATCAACACCTAGAGAGGCTCTCGCTGAAAGGTTGGGTTAACCCAACGACCCAATGACCCTTAAGGGTCAGATGCAAAAGGCAGTACTCCTAGACACGGCACGTATTGTCAGAAGGTTCCTCACTCTGCAGCCCTGACCACCGGTAGCTTGGGCCCTGCCCCGCTGCTGGTAGTACTCTAGGATTAGGTTTTTATAATGTTTTATTGTTTTTATATTAAAATATTGTAAAAATCTAGTTTTAAGAAAGAAAATAAATAAAAGAGATGATAATAATAATAATAAATCATAATCTTAAATATTCCGATCCGGAATTCAGAACGCTCGTCAGTATCATTGTTACATATCGATCTGAGAAATTCAGAATCTGAAAAAAACAGAATGTGTGTGGAGCAAACTGATATTGTACGGTATTACGGTATTTCTGAATTAATAATATGAATTCAGATTATGAATCCATTCCAGATGTGTGAGGCCAGCCTTATGGTATTCCAAGATAAAGATTCCAACACTCAAGGAGTTATTTATATTTTAAGTAAAAATAAAACAATTTAAACACATAATAATGTTTATTTTAAATGTTTGTCTTATGTTATTTATGACATGATGTTAAAACTAAGAAAAAATATGTCTTAATTCAATAATTATGATACAATACCGACAACTCTCCAAAGTAACAGCTAACCTATCAATACCAAATATACTTTAAAATAAATATATATCACATTTCATAACACTTTTGTACCTCGTGAAAACTAAAATAACTAAAAATAATAATCTTATCTATGGAATTATAAAACTTAAGTTGCTAGACATTTTATACTAAGGGTCTCTATCGTTTTGTCGAATGCGACTGCTGCGAGAAGCATCTCGGCAACAAACACGATTGTTGCTTGTGCACGAGTGTGCTTTCAATAAAGCAACTTGGCTTCGAGACTAAGCGCAGGCACTCTTTTCATGCTTATAGTTATTTTTGGAAAGAATTCGCTGCTGGCCGACTATGGCCTTAAAAATGTAACCTGGTTTATAAGCGACGAGGAACTGGTGATTCCACCTTTGATATGCGCGAGCGCAGCGCCACTAAACAATTAAAATTCTATTGCCTCGGCTTTTCTAGGGGTCAATGTCGGCACCACGCAAACTTGTTATTTGTGAATACTTTACAAGATAAATAGCGTAAACCCGGGGCACTTTTAAAGCAAGGGCCCGTCTTCGGTTGCCCTTATCGTAAGGTGCTTATTATACGTTACATGTTAAATGGTCGACGGGAAGAGATAAAAAAGAGTATTACCAACTTCTACCAAAATGTCTCCCAGATAGAACTTAAAATCCCTTAAGTTTTACAGTATAGGATCTCGAGTTTTAAATATATGTATGTAAATAATGTTATTCAGCAACTTTATTGCAAAAGTTTAAAGAATAAAGACAATGCCTGCGACCCAGATGCCATTGACATGACACAATAAACATTGACTCTTAAGGAAACGGTGCTAATAATTTGCATATCCTACAGTGTTAGCTCCCATAGAATCACAGTTACATTACAGCTTATATTGTAAACAAAAAAAAACAAGTACAAAATAAATGTTCATAAAATAAAGGAAACAGCATAATCGTAATTATTGTGACGGAGATAGCTGATCAAAATATCAACAAAAAAATAATTGAAAAAATACTTTCTTAATTTATACATTAGTCCTAAAGTATAACAATACTGGTACATCCGTAAAAGAGTTACCTTACTATCCTTTGTGTATACAAAATGCTGTCATATTGTACATGATGATGTGACAAATAATTAATTTATAACAAAATTACTTCAAAAACCAATAAACGAAGAATATTGAAATAACATATACACATATATACGTGTTATGCACTTTGTATTAAAAGCTATTGAGTTCTTATTAGATTGATCATAGAAACTTAAACTTAAACTATCAGTGATTATCACGAGCTGACCGTAATCATCTATTTTAGTATTTACACAAAGAGGCCAACCGTACGTCAATAACAAACTTGAAAAGTTACGAAACTATATACAGATTTCGGTTAGAAGTTTAAAAACAATAATTCGATTACATCCAGAAACGTTGCAAAAAATCAAGTTAAAGAAATAAATTATCTATTAACCTGTCATCTGCCGCACTGATCAGTGCCATAAACAATTAAAATTCGATTGTGTCTGTATTCACGGTAGGTAACTGGTTAAGGCGAAGGGTAAGGCACACTAGCGCCACCAATTGATAATTTGACAATTACTAACGGACCGGATCTGTTTTAAGCATTGCGTACCGTCCGATAACAGGAAAGCATCCATAGTATTTATTTAATAATTGTGCACTACTTTTTGTTGCGTGGTTTATTCACAAAACGGGCTATCGCATGTATTCACAAACAATGGCCACTTTTGGTGTTAGCGAATGAATACATAAACAAACCTAAAAGTAGTGCACAATTATTAAATAATAGATGTTTGCCTAATGTCGGAAGGTCCGCAATGTCTGAAAAAAATATCCAGTTTAGCAGTTATCAAATTAAATCCATTAGCGGCGCTAGTGTGCCTTACCCTTCGCCAGTTGGGTAACACATGTGCTTTAAAAGGTACAGTGTAAACTTGTCAGGACATTAACAATTCAGTGCAATGTAATACAAACCTAAATGTTTAGACAATAGTGATCACTGTCGTATGTTCTTGTACTGGCGCGCGCTCCACTTCCGGTGCATGTACTTGACGATGTAGAGAGGCAGGCACGACACTAGCGTTATAGTCGTCACCTTCCACCAGAAGTCCCAATGTGTTATGAAGTCTGCGTCTGTGCGAGAAAAGAGTTTGTTATTATTAAACTATGGCGACACTTACTGCTATCGGTACAAACTTCATCTCGAAGAGTACCGCCCACATGTCGATAGATGGCGTTACAAACACCGTTATTTTTTACTGCAATGGGTAAGCGCTTAGAAGTCATTCGCACCTGAAAATAGGTGACGATAAGGCCGAAAGTTGATATTTGAAGCCCGTTTAATTTGGTGCGGCCCCCAAGGGTGAACGGTACACGAGTATAGTTTTAGGCTAACATAAAGCTCTAGGACACCCAAACAGCAATGCTTGGAGTTTCTCTGCAGGATCGAATTCGAAATGAAGAGATCCGTAGAAGAACTAAGGTTACCGACATAGCCCGAAAAAGTTGCTAAGCTAACAAAAGGCCGCTGTTGAGGACGCCGAGTTTAATTTGTTTAGACATACATAGCATAAGAGAATTTGATTATTTTGATATTATTTTGTTTGTAAACTTAATGTAGAAATAAGTACATGTAAAGCGCTAAGTACGATTTGTTAAAGTTAGGTTTGATCTTGTCGAAACACGTCTAAACATGAATTAGCCAATCACGTTAAAGTTCACTTAATTTATTTGTCTAGTTAGTATGGGATTGGTAACAGTCGCAAAATCAACTATGTCAACGCGTCGCTAGTTGCCATACGTCCAAATCGGATATAAGTAGCGCAGTTTTGTATGAGAATCATGTTCAACGTTCAGTATTCAATTGTAACCTGGGAAATAAAGAAGACACTAAATACATCGAAGAAGAGTTTTAATTGAACAAAAATACAGTCCACCACATTATGGTCCATCGAGAAGCCGGATCTCAAGGAATATTTTGAAGAAAGAAAATATTCAAGAGAAAATATTCAAGCCTTCGTCGTCTACGGTACTGAATATTTTATCAACGTTTGGAGCTGCTATCAAGACGTCTAGCTACAATCTTCGTTGCCATTAGCCGATCGCAATGGTTGTCACAAGAAGTCAAGGTGATATAGCGGAGCTGGAAGAGCAAAGGCGTCAAGAGATGCAACGCGTTGAAATTGAGCGAATACGGCGACTCTCACTGGAAGCACCTGCTTCACCTGCGTCGAGACATGTAGACCAGGGGCAAAGCAAGGCGAATCCAGGGGGCACCATGGTTCATAAGGCTGGTCCCAGTATGGAAGAAAAGGAACGGCGTCGCGTCCCGTCACCGACGCGTTCTGTGCGCTCGCATCGATCTACGGCAAGCGCTACTACGAGAATGCGACTGGCGGAATTAGAAGCCGCTGAGAAGCTAGCGTCCATAAGAAGAAAGGAATTGGAACTGGAAGCCGATTTAATAAAGAAGAGGTTTTCCGCCGAAGTATCGGCCATTCAAGAGGATGACGATAGCGTCCACGATGAACCGGTTCGACGCGTCTCAAAGGAGGAAGAGCGCCAGCGAGTTGATGAATGGCTACAAGTGCAAGGCAACCAAAAAGAAGATGTTCGACAACTACGCTTCGAAACACCTAGAGAAACAACATCATATACCCCATCACGAATAAGGAGCGGAATCGATCGACTGGCAGAAACTTTAGAGAAGATGGTGCGGCCTAGAACACGAAGTATGGACCTACCTATTTTCTCCGGGGCTATCAACGAGTGGCTACCATTCAAAGCGGCGATGCAAGATAGCACAAGAATGTACAACATATCCGACGCTGAGAACGTACAACGATTGAGAAGCTGCCTTAAGGGAGAAGCTAGAGACGTCGTGTCAGCACTGCTACATACGAACGTCATTATGAGAACATTAGAACAATGCTTCGGACGACCTGAAGTTATCATCGATCGAGCCATGGAAGAGTTAAGGAAGACGCCGAAACCATCATCATCAGCCACTGACCTCAATCAGTTCGCCGTGCGGTTACAAAACACCATCTGCGTATTGAAGACAATCGATCGTCGGGGGTACCTCTACAATCCTCTACTGGCAAGAGAGGTGCTGGATAAGCTGAGCCCGCACATCCGATCACGTTGGTGTGACTACGCTTACGAAAATGAAGGGACGGCGGAACCAGAGATCGTGATGCTTTCGCGATTCTTAATGCAAGAGGCGGACCGAGCGTTGCGATACACATACGCTCCTCCATCAACGAATGCAACGAACATAAGAAGAGAAGTTCGACCTGCTGCAGCAATTGCAATGCCAAGGAAGAAGGCTAACAACGTGTACAACGTGGAAGAAGTGCAAGATTCGTGCCTGAAAGCAAGTATGTTTCAAGTGCGCTCATCACAAGCACCGGCGGAGCAGCTGTCGCGCCAAGCCATGCGGCGTGAGACAATGCAAACGTCCACACCATTCGTCGCTTCATTATGAAAAAGAAGAGAAGCCCGCAACCGCAACACAAGAACAAGCAACAACGAGCAACGAGGCCGTGTTGTCGGTAGCTACCACCAAAGCTGCCGGACCACGTGCCGTTCTTCTGAAGATGTGCCCTGTTGTCATCGGTGGACCACGGGGGGAGGTGAACACTTTCGCGCTGCTGGATGAAGGGGCTACAATCACTCTAATCGACGAGGATCTGGCCAAACAAGTCGGTGCGGAAGGACCTGCACATCCGCTACATCTCCATGGCGTCAATATGAGGCAAATACAGAACAACAGCAAGCTCGTCACCGTGCAAGTTCGCGGCAAGCAGGAAGATCACGCATACCAATTGAAAGCGAGAACAATGAAGAATTTAAAGTTGCATCAACAATCAATTCCAGAAGAATTATTGCAACATAAGCACCTTCAAGATCTGAAGCAAGAAGAAATATGTTACGAGAGAGCGCGTCCAGGCCTTTTGGTGGGAACCGATCACTGGGAAAGTATTGTCTCCAGGGAACTGAGAATCGGTGGCCCCAACGAACCGGCTGCCTCAAAGACGCAACTCGGCTGGGTGGTGCACGGAACCGTACCACGCAACATGATTATGAAGAATGAGAACGTGCTTCATCTCTACGAGCCCGATCGGCACAGCGATGCAAGAGAGCGGCACGACAAACAGCTTCATGATCTAGTGGAGTTTCACTTCAAGATAGAAGCACTGGGCGTCGCACGGGAACCACGAATCAGTGAGGCGGACCAGCGCGCAATGAAGATAGTACAGAACACAATTAAGAAAATTGATGACGGCTATGAAGTTGGCTTACCATGGCGACAAGACAAGGTCACCACGCCACCAAGCTACCACGCGGCACTACGAAGATTACAGAATATTGAGAAGAAGATGGACGCCTCGCCAGAATTCGCTGTCGAATACACTGCTCAAATAGAAAATCTTCTTAAGAAGGGGTACGCGGAGCCATGCGACGGATCGGAGATGAACAGCACTCACTGCTGGATTCTACCACACTTCGCCGTATACAACCCCAACAAGCCAGGCAAACAACGGCTAGTGTTCGACGCAGCGGCACGATGTAACGGCGTGAGCCTCAATGACCTGCTGCTGGAGGGCCCTGATCTGCTGCTATCGCTGCCCGGAATACTATTTCGCTTCCGGGAGAAAGCCATCGCCGTCACAGCAGATATTCAAGAAATTTTCCTACGGGTCAAGATACGTGTTGAAGATCAACCGGCCCAACAGTTCTTATGGCGAGGGGGAGATCTCACAAGTCCACCTCGACATTACAAGATGACCAGTATGATATTCGGCGCAGCAAGCTCTCCATTTATGGCGCACTTCGTTCGCAACCACAACGCAGAGCGACACGCCGAAGAGTATCCACGGGCATTAGAAGCAATAACGAAAAATCACTACATGGATGATTTCGTTGCCAGCTATGAAACAAAGCAAGAAGCTCGGGCTGCAATAAATGAAACAAGGAAGGTACATGCAGCGGCGGGATTCACTTTGAGACAATGGAGCGCAAGCGACACCGAAGCATTGCGTGACGTGCCCACGGAACTATACGCCACCTCACCTATGCGACTGGGGGGAGATCAGCAAGAGAGTAAGATCCTCGGTCTGATGTGGAACGCTGAAAAAGACGAACTGGGATTCAACACTTCAATGAACAGAGTTCCAGTGGAAGTTCGAAGTCGGCAGCGTGCACCAACGAAGAGAGAGGCTCTCAGCGCGGTCATGTCTATATACGATCCGCTGGGCCTACTGAGTCACTTCACCATCAGAGCGAAGATAATTTTGCAAAGTCTATGGCGACTGAGGACATCGTGGGACGAACCTGTACCGGCAGAAGCACAAGAGCTATTCACGGCGTGGTTATCGCAGCTCGAAGAAATTGCAAGCCTGCAAATTCCAAGATGCTACTCGCCGGGAACCTACGAACAAACGGAGCTACACATACTATGCGACGCAAGCGAACAAGCCTACGCAACCGTGGCCTATTGGAGAATCGTCTACAGCAACGGCGACGTTAAAGTCGTGCTAGTGGCCGCCAAAGCTAAAGTGGCACCACAACGCACACAAACAATACCACGGTTGGAGCTACAAGCAGCAATCATCGGAGCGCGACTTGCTGATCAAATCAAGAAGGAACACAGAAGTACAATAACAAGAACCGTGTACTGGACTGACTCCACTACAGTAGTTCATTGGGTGCGCAACGACGCTCGACGCTACACACCATTCGTGGCGCATCGACTCGGCGAACTGGCGGAACTCACCCATAAAGAAGAATGGCGATGGCTACCAACAACAGAGAACGTAGCGGACGACGCCACGAGAATGACCAACGGTCGTATAAGTACGAGCGATCGATGGTTTCAGGGACCTCGCTTCTTATATCAACGTGAAGATGAATGGCCCCTCGAACGCATAGACGACAACCAAGATGAAGAGCAAGAAGTTCTACACACGACAGAAGTGGAACCAAGACGGGATAGCTGGATACCGGACCCGACTCGCTTCTCTAAGTATGAAACGTTAGTACGAGCGACTGCGCGAGTGTTGGCGTTTATTGACATATGTCGACACAGGGCCACCGGATTGGAATACCGGCATATAGAACGAGCGGAACAAGAGCTCATCAAGCAAGCACAAGAAGATAGCTTCCCTAATAAGATGAAGAAGATAAAGACTGCTCAACCAATCACTAGAGGAAGTCGCCTCTTTCAGCTCGACCCGGTGTTAGAAGATGGCATCTTAAGAGTACGCGGCCGCATTCAAGCTGCTACCGCGCCCGACAATATGAAGACGCCAATCATTATGGACGGACGGCACCGCATCACAAGACTGATCGTTCTGAAAGAACACTGCGGCGCGGGTCACGCAAACAGAGAACGCGTAACTAACGACCTGCGACAACGCTACTGGATAATTGATATGTTTATATTGAAGGTATCTGCACCTTCATTCCGATGTACGCTGTCAGGACAGTAATAAACTAGCTATCACACGCGACGGTTGTTTTATTGCATTTAAACACTACATTGGCGACGAGTACCCACTATTATAAATATAAAAGTGATAATGTCTGTGTTTATCGGAAATTTAAACATTTTTGACCATAAAAACCAAGAGTGGTCGATTTTTTACAGTCGGCTATCACAGTTTATAAAGTTAAATAAAATATCAACCGAGAACAAGTGTGCGGTATTGCTGACTCATCTTACCGACGAAACTTATCGTCTGGCGCGGAACTTGGTGCACCCGCGCGAGCTGGAGATAGTCAGCTACGAAGAGCTAGTGAGAGTGCTCGATGGGCATTTTACTCCAAAGAGATCGACTTTTGCCGATAGGGCAAAGTTTTATGAAGCCTTAAGATTTCAAGGTGAAAGTATTGAAGATTGGGGCGCACGATTAAGGGGTCTGGCCATTTATTGTGACTTCGGTTCGGCGCTCGACATCTTACTACGAGATCGCTTCATATTGGGTCTGGGAGCAGGAGTAGTACGAGACCGTTTATTTGAACAAGACGCAGCGACTTTGACATGGGCAAGGGCGCTTGAAATCGCTCAGCAAACGGAGTGTGCGCGGCAAGCACGGGACGTGGTTGCGGGAGTACAGATTGCGACTCAAATTAAAGAGGAGCAGGTATATCGTGTGAGCGAACACCGAGTACCCGCGCGGAGTCAACATCAAGGTCGCGGGCCGGCGGCGCAAGCGCAGTGTTCAGTGTGCGGGTTAAAAAACCATAGTGCAATGAAGTGCCGTTATAAAAATTATAGGTGTCAATCGTGCGGTGAAAAGGGGCATCTAAAGAAGGTGTGCTCAGTGAAACGGTCAAGTGCTTCACGATTAAATAATATTGCAGAGGTATCTGATGACGACGACTGTAAAGAATGCCAGCTTTTTAATTTACGGTATGTGAACTACGAACCTATTAAAATCACTGTATTTGTTAACGAAAGAAAAATGTGTATGGAGTTGGACTCAGGGTCTGGCACAAGTGTAATCTCAGAAAATGTATTTTTAAATTATTTTTCCAACATCAAATTACTAAAGTGTAACTTAGTTATGTGTTTATATAATGGACATAAAATCACGCCACTAGGTTATTTTGTGGCAAGAGTATCGTACATGGACCGTATTAAAGAAATTAAATTTTATGTTGTTCAACATGGTGGACCGCCGTTACTAGGTCGTGATTTTATGGCTCAATTTAATATAAAGTTTACTTCTATAAATAACAAAATTGATATGAACTGTAATAACGTTGACATAGAGGTGTTACAATTGTTGCATCAGTTTCCAAATCTATGGAAAGACGAACTGGGATGTTTTAATAAATTTAAAGTTGAGTTACACCTAAAAGATAATACACTTCCAAAATTTTTTAAGCCACGTACTATACCATTTGCACTTAAAGAAAAAGTGGAGGATGAATTAAAAAGATTGGTTAACTTAGGAATTTTAGTGCCAGTTAATTATTCCAAATTCGCTACGCCCATAGTACCCGTTCTTAAAGAAAACGGCACAGTTAAAATAGCGGGTGATTTTTCTTGTACATTAAACAAAGTTTTAAAAATTGATAAATATCCTTTGCCGCGAATAGAAGAGGTATTTGCAAAGATAGGTGGTGGTGAGCATTACTCAAAAATTGATTTAAGTAATGCTTATAATCAATTTGTTCTAAGTGAACCTTCCCAGGACCTAACTACGATCAATACACCGAGAGGCCTGTTTAAATACACTCGCCTAGTGTATGGTTTAGCCAATGCTCCAGCTATTTTTCAGAGAGCGATGGAGACCTTACTTTCTGGTATTGAAGGGGTTTCTTGTTGGTTAGATGATGTGTGCTGCACAGGCCCAGATAGGTCCACTCATCTATCGAGACTAAAAGAGGTACTAACTCGATTGAATGACGCAGGCTTAAGGCTGCATAAAGATAAGTGTGTTTTTTTTCAAAACAACGTCACATATTTAGGATATGTTATAGATAAGAATGGGCTAAAGACCAGTCCAAGTAAAGTTGAAGCCATCTTAAAATCGCCAGCACCGACTAACGTGTTAGGTGTTAAGAGATTCTTAGGCGTTGTAAACTATTATCGTAGTTTCATTCGGAATGCGTCCTCTTTGTTACAGCCGTTGCACGAATTACTTCGCGCGGATGCGAAATGGGAGTGGGGAGCGCGACAGCAGGCGGCCTTTGATCTAGTAAGGAAGGAGTTAGCGTCCGAGCGTGTGCTCGCGCACTTCGATGCGCGCGAGCCGCTGGTGCTGTCCGTCGACGCGGGGCCCGCGGGCCTGGGCGCGGTGCTCGCCCACAAGCGCTCCGACGGCACGGAAACACCTATCGCGTTCGCATCAAGGTCATTATTGACAAATGAAAAAAACTATAGCCAGATACATAAAGAAGCTACGGCTATCATATTTGGTATTAAATACTTTCATCAATATTTATATGGTAGGCAGGAACCATTCATATTAAAAACAGATCATAGGCCGCTGTTGTCAATTTTCGGAAAGAAAAATGGCATATCCGTCACGTCGGCTTCTCGATTGCAACGATACGCGCTTTTTCTATCCGCATATAATTATACAGTGCAATACATTAACAGTAACAGTAACTTAGTAGCAGATTATTTTTCTCGCGCACCCCTGCCTAATATGAGTAATAGTAAAACAGACGATCAGGGCGACAGCAGCTTAAAGTTTTTAGATAGTAACATAAAACCGGTTACGCTCACTGACATAAGTGAAGCGATTCGTAAAGATAAGATATTAACAACCGTATTGAAGTATATGACTCACGGTTGGCCACGTAAACTGAAATGTAAAAATATATTGCCGTATTTTTACTGTAAATCGGATCTAGAAGAGAATGATGGTTGTCTGTTCCGGGGTCACAGGGTTATAATTCCACAAGTATTTCGAGAACGTATGTTACAAGAATTGCATTCAGCACATTTCGGAATTGTCAAAACGAAAAGTGCAGCTCGTAGTAAAATGTGGTGGCCCGGCATCGACAACGATATTGAACGGTGGATAGGCGCTTGTGACACTTGCGCCAGGGCGCGCAGCGACCCGCCGCACAGTGGGCTGAAATTCGCCTTTCATAGACATCTAATATGCTCTCTTGAAATGTCTTCTTTTAAGGCTTGAATATGATTGGATATATCATATAGATAACTAAAAATATCAACATTGTGTATACGTGTTACACACCACGCGTATAGAATTTTTCTTCTAAAAAATTGTATGGAGCCGACATGAAAAAAATTAATATCTCAACAATCGCACGATTGGCCCTAATAATATTCAAGGTGCTTTATCTTTGAGTTATTTGCAACCTTTTGACATACTCTGTTACATGGCCACAGGTGCGCTTTTTTTTTTAAAAATCGACGAATACAATTTTTATTATTTATTTTTTTGAAAGCGAATTAAATGGTTGATAACCATTAAAACGTCATAAACAATAAGCAACCAACTACTACTATTTTTAATTGACTACTAAACAACTACTTTAATATACCTATTCTACATCACTATTATCCGAATCTAACTCGGAGTCGGAGTCTAATTGGGAGACATCTCTAAACTCAAATTCTGGTTCTTGAAGTATCAGCAGACTAAAAGTTTCATCGAAGAATGCTTTCTTTGTCTTTGCGTCCAAAATGGGTCTTATAGATGAAATAAGAGGATCAGAGGTGAGAAGAAGGAAATTAAAAATGTCTTCATTGGAACTTCCTCTGCTCTTCTTACGGGAGTGATGTTCCTTAAACCTTCTAAAATCCTTGTTTCGAGCTTCCTATGCCTCTTCAGAAAGCCTTCCGATTGGTACAATTGAGTTGCCAGCATTAATTTCAGCACCATGCAAAAGGACTTTGTGTACTGTTGCAGACATATAATACCAGTTAAACAACGTAATATACCTCTCAGCAGTCTGGAACGTATACTTTTGAATTTTTCAATATTTACATGTTCACCGGATGTTATTGCTTGTAAAATGACAGCAAATCGGCGAATCAGTTCTTTATCCAATCCTGTAATAGCAGCAGTTTTTCCTGGATCTGGAAAAATCTTCTCGCTGTATTGCCATTGTTGGTAGACCTTGCTTCACCACATCAATAAGTAAACCAAGCTCAGTTTTGAAGCGGTCTTAAATTTTTTTTTCCGCGCGTCTCTTGCTTTTTGATCAGCCTTTTCTTTAACAGCTTATTTTTTAATGTCCAACCTGTATGAAATGTGTAAGAGGCATTCCATCATATTTATACGAGCACGCAAGGATGAAATTTCAAAGTTCATCATATCAGCCGAAGTAACTTTTTTCCCTACTGCTTCCATATTGTTCATCTCGGATGGTTTTGCCAAACATATATAACAAGTAGCGTTTGGGCTTGCTTCTGAGAGATATGTGCATATCTTAGCGTCAACTTTGATCATCAAAAGTGTGTGACCAACTTTATTACAATCACACTCAGTCTCTCTGAGTGCTGATATTTCTTCTTTTATTCTTCTTTCTTCCTCTTTTACGACTGCTTCACTTTCTTACACAAAATTAAATTGCACTGGCCGACAATATGTTGCAGAGCAGGGTTTCGGTTTCTCCCATACTGTCTTCTCTTCACACATCATTTTTAAAGGTACCAATGATGTCGTGAAGATACTGGAGTCGTCTTGAGCAGAATCAATTCTTTGCTTATATAATTCAGCTTTGGCTGGATGCTCCATCAAAACCCCACTTGGATATTAAAATAAACTTTTTGACTTTAACTTCTTCCGGTAACCACCTTTTATATTCTTCTCGCTGTTATATCCAGCAGAGCTTGAAGTTCTTGCTGAGGAATCTGTAACGGTGATGGATTCATTAATTTCACGTGGATAACACTCTTTTTTCTCTTGTAATGTTGCACACGATAGTAAGAAGGGTAAAAGTTTTTAAGACCTTCTCGAATAGCTGATTCTCTGAATGTTATATACTACCATTTTGATAACTTAAGATATAACAGTAAACCAAGAGCTTTGAGGGGTCTGAACTCTTTCTGCACTGGTTTTCTTATAACGTCTTCAAATTTATTTATAGCTTCTGGATTTTTCATTATATAGTCTATCACGAAAGCCATATCTTCTCGGCCTTCTTCCTTCAACTTGGAAACTACAACATAAACAAGCTCATCGGAATCACGTTCTAAAAGATCACCAATTTGTCTCTTCTTTTGCTTGGTTTCGAAGTCTTCAAACGGCTTCCGAGGTATTTTTCTTTTGGTCATAGTACCAAATGTCGATGTAGATGTTGATGATTGTTCTTTGTCTCGGACAACAGATTCATTGGTATCAGGAACATTTTCTTTGATGCAGCTAGGCCAGTCAATATTTTCTTCCAGTCATTTTCAGTCTCCATTTTTCAGTTTGATGATTGTCAACGCTTTTGTACTGCTTTAGTAAATTTCCGGCAAAGTCACTCGATCTTCTTCGGATAAACTAAAGCTTAATCGAGATATATAATAGCGTCGAATAAAAAATTATAATCATTAACTTTATCTGAACTTTTTAAAATAACGAATAAATCGAGATTTGTTACAATGCCTTCCATTTTTACTATGGTATAAGTGTCACCGCTTTAGCGGAACTAAAGTTATATTTTAAATACACTTTTATTTATTACAACGAAGTTTAATCAGTCTAAAAAAGACTTTCTATTTAACTACCCTCATTAACTAATTGTATTAGTTACTGATCCCTTTTTCAATGAAAACATTTTTCAAAAGTCATTCATGAACAATAATCGGGGCTAATGATACTTTTAAGAAGACATTATTGCCTTTTAGTAATTATTACAAGGCCAAATAGTTTGTTATGCTAAAAAGACATCCATTTTAATAATTTATAAAATTCATTTTTATTTTTATTTAGTTTACGTTTGCTTTTAATAATGTTCGAGTTGATTGTTTATGACGTTTTAATGGACATTAACCATAATAATATCTATAATTCGCTTTCAAAAAAATAAAAATAAAATATTGTATTTGACGATTTTTTAAAAAAAAAGCGCACCTGCGGCCGTGTAACAGAGTATGTCAAAAGGTTGCAAATAACTCAAAGATAAAGCACCTCGAATATTATTAGGGCCAATCATGCGATTGTTGAGATATTAATTTTTTTCATGTCGGCTCCATACAATTTTTTTGATAAAAAATTCTATACGCGTGGTGTGCAACACAAATACATAATGTTGATATTTTTAGTTATCTATATGACATATCCCATCATATTCAAGCCTTAAAAGAAAACATTTCAAGAAAGCATATTAGATGTCTATGAAAGGCGAATTTCAGCCCACTGTGCGCCGCGCGCGCCGCCCGCGCCCTGGCCTAGTGCGCGTGCGCCGTGGCAAAGGATTCATATTGATTACATGACAATATCAGGCAATATGTACTTAATTGTAATAGATGCGTATAGTAAGTGGCTTGAATGTATTTATATGAATGGTGGCACCTCCACAAAGGCGCTTATTGCAAAACTAAAATATTTGTTTTCGAGATATGGAATTCCACACATAATAGTATCTGACAATGATGTCAAAATAGCCTCAATAGAATTTCATTCGTTTTGTAATAATAATGGCATAAAATATTTAACATCACCTGTATATCACCCTTCTAGCAACGGCCAGGCCGAAAACTCAGTAAAAACGTGTAAAAAAATGATAAAATGCATTATTGACAATGGAACCTTGTCACAATCTCTTTTAAATGAAAAGTTATTGGGATTTCTTTTTGAATATCGCAATACTGTTCATTGTTCGACAGGGGACACCCCTGCAAAATTAATGTTAGGTCGGAATTTAAGGTCTAAATTAGATTTAATTACGATTCCAAGCAATAAAAATTTTGATACAGAATTAGTTTCAAAAACATTAAAAAAATCACGTTGTTTTGTAAGGGGTGAAGTTGTCTGGGCAAAATGGTTCATCGCTAGAAGGGCAGTATGGAAAGTAGGCAAGATTGTTAATATATTGGGTAACCGCATGTTTACAGTTCATTTTGAGAATGATCACGTTGTTCAAAACCGCCATGTTGATCAGATTATGAAATTTAAAGGCCTCTTGGGTTCCTCGCCTTCAACAACACCCTCACGTCATTATGTTAGTAAACTGCCGCCGGCGCTGGCGCTGCCTCCGTCGGAGGGCACAGTCGAGGACGCGAGTGTGCAATCTGTCGCAATAAGTGACGCACCAACCGATAATGTTTGTCCCACTACAACGGCGAATGATGGTGATGGTGATGGGGAGGAGAGAATTGTAGATAATATAGAAAACCAATCAGAATGTATCGCACTCGAGCAGCCTGCGGGCAGCTCTGATAATTTATCAGAGAATAAACGCGAAGCAACTTTAAATGCCGAAAATAGGCCTCTCGAGCGTTATTCGAAAAGAATACGTAAAAAAGTAGAACGATATTTTTAGAAAAAATTAAAATAATTAAAATCAAATTAAATGTATCATAGCCTTAGGATAATAGTAGCTGTAAGGTACCTACTTGATTGTATAGTAAACATTAAATGTTTTAATTATTGTTTTTGTTGTTCTCAGGGTTTCTAATTAGCGTTGGAGGAATGATATGTTTATATTGAAGGTATCTGCACCTTCATTCCGATGTACGCTGTCAGGACAGTAATAAACTAGCTATCACACGCGACGGTTGTTTTATTGCATTTAAACACTACAATAATACATTTGAGACCCACAGTACGCGCTATAGAAAAGGAATGCGCACTCAGTCGGGTACGAAAAGCCAGACCGAGAGCACCGGCCACTGGAGATTTGCCACGCGCTCGCTTTGACCCTTTCCATCGCCCGTTCACTAACTGCAGGTTGGATTACTTTGGGCCAATGATGGTGAAGATCGGACGCCGGCGAGAGAAAAGATGGGGCGCACTGTTTACGTGCCTCACGTCACGCGCCGTGCACATCGAGCTCGTCTCATCACTCACCACAGACTCTGCAGTGATGGCACTACGACGGATGGCGGCAAGAAGAGGATGGCCAAAGCTTATGTACTCCGACAACGCTACGAACTTTCGTGGAGCCGCTCAAGAGCTACGAGCAGCGTACACCGAGTGGGCACCCATATTAAAAGAAGAGGGGTACCTGCACCGCATGGAGTGGCGTTACATAGCGCCCGGAGCGCCAAATCAAGGCGGCGCCTGGGAAAGGTTGGTGCGCTCAGTAAAAGTCGCACTCACCGCTACGCTGCGAGAAAAGGCACCCGCCGAAGAGGTTCTGAGAACGCTATTGACCGAAGCAGAGTTCTCTATCAACGCCCGACCGCTGACCCACGTCAGTGTGAGTGCCCACGATCCAGAGGCGCTCACCCCCAACCATTTTCTGTTGGGATCATCAAATGGACTGCCTACGACGGGACCCTGTGACGAAACGGACCGAAGAACATGGAGAGCCAGCCAAGCGTTAGCCGACCACCTTTGGCGACGCTGGCTACGCGAGTATCTGCCTTCACTGATACCGCGAGGCGAGCCACGAGACAACGGACGGCGACCCATACAAGTTGGAGACGTCGTAATAGTGGCCGATAACACGCTACCACGAAACGTATGGCCTATGGGCATCGTGGAAGGCAACTACCTAGGACCAGACGGCGGCATCCGGATAGCAGATGTGAAGACAAAGACAGGAGTCTTCAAGAGGCCAGTCAGCAAACTCGTCGTGCTCCCGGTAGAAGAGGCTTCGCAAGCTGCGCCGGGGGGAGGATGTTGAGGACGCCGAGTTTAATTTGTTTAGACATACATAGCATAAGAGAATTTGATTATTTTGATATTATTTTGTTTGTAAACTTAATGTAGAAATAAGTACATGTAAAGCGCTAAGTACGATTTGTTAAAGTTAGGTTTGATCTTGTCGAAACACGTCTAAACATGAATTAGCCAATCACGTTAAAGTTCACTTAATTTATTTGTCTAGTTAGTATGGGATTGGTAACAGTCGCAAAATCAACTATGTCAACGCGTCGCTAGTTGCCATACGTCCAAATCGGATATAAGTAGCGCAGTTTTGTATGAGAATCATGTTCAACGTTCAGTATTCAATTGTAACCTAGGAAATAAAGAAGACACTAAATACATCGAAGAAGAGTTTTAATTGAACAAAAATACAGTCCACCACAGCCGCGTTGGGCGGAACAGTTCTCGAGTGGCGACCGCGCACCCAAAGATGCAGAGTAGGCAGGTGATCCCAGTAACCCTAGCGGCACGTGAAGACGATGTAAAGTGGTTTTTAGTGAGTAAGCCTCTCCTTCTCCCGAAACTCTGTCAAGAACCTCGGGCCTGGGCAGGAAGGCGGGATCTGGGGAGGAGAATCCCACATAACCGGTGGTACTTGGACGAAGTTTTCTACTGTCCAAAAAACTCCTCTAACAAGATGGATGCAAGTAGCCGCTGGATGCGAGCAGCACGAAACCGGTGTTGGACCGGTGTTCCAGCAGTGGACGTCAGCTGAGATGATACTGATGATGAATTGATGATATATAAGGTATCTTAAGGCGTGAAGAAAGAACTGTGTACCCCTTTTAAAGCACATCGCGCCCACGGAGAACTGAGAATTGACATAGTTAAACTGTATATGAAAAAAGAGTGCAGAAAGATCAAATTTAGGTAATACCTAGCTAGGTACTTATGTTAAAAAACGAAGTAAAATAAATAATACGAATGTTTTACATCAGTCAATGGCAAACAAATAGAAGTCTATTTAGTTTCATAACCATTCTTTAGTCTAAATATTAAAGTAACTGATACATTGTATTTCAAAAATTGGTTTCCCTACCTTTAATACTCGTTGTGGCAAATGCACAATCCGTGCGGTGCCAAGTTATAAAAAAAAAGTAACTGACCGAAGTAGGAGGTGAATATGAGCAGAGTAGCGGTGTATGAGAGCAGGCTGAGCAGCTCGGCGGCGGCCATGAGCCGGTGCCACGTGACCACCGTCAGCGCCACCATGATCAGCTCCGTGAGGATCAGCGCCGTGTAGCTGATCTCCACGATGTGGATCAGCTGGTCCTCGAACAGGACTAGCGCGCCGTACATTATCACGCCGCCTGGAACACAATGGAGACACATTGAGAATAAATATTAAATATAAAAAAATATATAATAAAAGTTCGAAAAAAAACGAACAGCGGGTAAGAGAAATTTATCACAAGAGACATACATTTTCTCCAACATGGAATTGGAAATGAGATCATTAATTTACAACCTTTGAGATAAATCAAAGTTGCTGTACTGGTCGAATACACGTAAGCAGAGGCCGGCAAGTAAGTATATGCACCCATATTAGGATATATGCTGTCTGATAATATTGTATTTGTTGTTTAATAATTAAATATAAAAAAAATGTTGTGATAAGTAGACCCAATAAGTTATTATGAAAACTTTTGAGGCAAATAAAGTTATTTATTATTGTTATTATAACTGTCGTAAAAAATAGACCGAATGTTTTACTCCGAAATTCGGCTCTTCGCTCTCAAAGACGTTGCCAAACTTATAGCATCTATTTTTATAAAGGAAGTCAAGTAAAAGGATGGGGTTGCACAAAAGATTCCGATGGGTCGAAGTGCTACTGGGAGAGGGAAACCTCAGCAGGAAGCATTAAGATAAGATAAGATAAAATACTCCGAAACATGACAACCAAGAAGGTAAAAAATATAACAAACCTTGGTATATAGATATTCCAGTCCAAATATAAAACGTCTTGTATGAAAGCTGCCGTCCTTTCGTCATTTGCTTGTAGAGCTGCGGGTACCTAAGAGCTGTGGCACTGGATATATCTTTATCAAGGACCTGTATACAAAAAAACACTTTCGTCTAAATTTATTTATTTATTTTATTTATTTATTAGCTACACATAAGTGTTAACAGAGTCATAACAGAAAATACAATAAAACAAACAAACAAGGACACAGTAACATTCATCATCATTATCATCATCAGCTCATTTATGTCCCCACTGCTGGGGCACGAGCCTTCCCTATGGATGGATAGGGAGAACGGGCCATAAACCACCACGCGGGCCTAGTGCGGACTGGTGGTTGTTAACGACTGCTAATGCAGCCGGGACCAACGGCTTAACGTGTCTTCCGAAGCACGGAGGAGCTCGAGATGACAAATTTTTGGTCACCCATCCGATGACCGGCCTTTGCGAAAGTTACTTAACCTCAGCACTCGCAGACCGGGCGCGTTAACCACTGCGCCATAGAGCTCCTCACAGTAACATTGGTATGCTGTAACTCGTATGCGCATAAATTAAATCATACAGGCGCAAATGAAACCAATTGATATTTTGAGACATTGATAAGGTTTAGGGCGTCCGCTGCGTCCAGCGGACCCGCACTGTGCTCCGTCGCGGACACAAAATATATGGCGGTGTTGAAGCTGTCATGTATCATAGTGCATATCAGTGATCCGTCCCGCGAACGGACGAGCGTGACTTGTCGGGCGAAGCTCCTCAAGTAGCGCTGCTCTATGAATTTACCTATACACTCACCGCGCCCGCGCCGTGCGCCATTTTTTTTTAAAAGTTTCCTTATTCAGACGGCATTTACAGCTTCACCGGTCTTTTTTAGGGGCGGCGAGAAACTTAAAAGGTTCCTCAAGCCGTGTGAAACGAATCACCTTCGTAGGTTTCCTAGAGGGAACGGCATCACGCACTAGTGCGTGTCCCCGTGCACAACTAGATTCTCCGAGGGGTTCGGATCGGATCGGGACCGTGCGCCCGCTTGATGTAGCGGACGCCCTTAGTGTTGGCGCTGGCTGAATGTAAACAGGAGGCGGCATTCGTAAAACAAAGTATTGATCATTGATGCCTGTCGTAAACATTGGTTTTAGTTAAGGAGTTTAATGCTAGGAAAGTTTAAATACAGTATCTTAAATACGCCAGTTTATTAAAATGTTAGAATATTGTATAAAAGAGAGAGCATTACGCTATGATAAAAGATCTTAGAGTGTCTTTTTTATTCTCACATTCGATTTATTTTATATGAGTATATCATTAATATGATTTTGTAAGCAATATAAGAAGATACATAGGTATGATTTCTTTGAGGTAATTTTAGTTTACCTACGTATCCATTTTTTTTACACTTACCAAAGAAAAAACAGGTAACATGGTATAGACAGTTCCATAGCCGACCATCAGGAAACCAGGGTACAAGGAAACGGATGAGAAGTAGAATACTACGGAGAATACGGCCTGAAACAATTGAAAGATAATTATCATAATTTGATTTAAGAATGATTTAACCCATTTTAATTGACACTACAACGTTACAACATTTATTACAACAACGTTTTATTACAACAACGCTGTGACCTGCACCTCACAAAATAATCGTAAAATTTATAAATTAAGCTTACGCCAACACTACACACTGTGATGCAACTTTTTTAACGAATTTACTCGCGATGAATTGATTACATGCGTTTTTCAGATTCGTTCCGTTTCGCGCTATTATTTTACTTGTGCAAGGTCGTCTGGCAGCTTTCGTATATTACAATAATAATTATTAACGGGATTATTACCATGTTTTTTGTTGTGTGCGAGTATCCGAAATATTTCGGCACAGTTGCATGCGCCACGCACGAATGTATATATATATAACGCATCCGTGATCAACACATCAATCACATACAACAAAAAACATGGTAATAATACCGTTAATAATTATATTTCTAATGTGACCATGACAGTCCAATATGGTGAGTCTTATGGGAGATGAATGAATGCAGAATTTCTCCGGAGATGTTTATTAGTCCATAGTTACAAGTAAAATCTTAAAGCTAAGTAAAATACTCTTAAAGATAATGTTTGTTGACCCGATTACGAAATCTTTCCTTTGATGCAAACACAAGCGAACGGAGCTATTTTATGTATCTGTCACTTGTAAAATATATTATGTTGCAGTCAAACTCTAAACATCGACATACTACAACAGTCTTAAAACCTTTCATATAACTTACCGGTTGGTAGAGGGTGGTAATACTATAAAGTTAATATACCAACGGAATAGAGCAATAAAGGGCTGAGCGAGCGAGATGTCACCAGCAGCAACACTATGTGATAAAAAGAGATGCGTGATGCGACATAACAGAACTGTTTTTGGCAACTGTTTGACAGTTCGTCAGCACTTATCCGCACGCTGAGAATTTGAGCTCTGTGAATTTTTCTGATTTTACGTGAAATTGTGGACATTTTTGAGAAATAGTGCTTCAGAAACATGGTGACATGTTCATTATTGATTGTTGTATAACACAGCGACATAACCCCGAAACATGTTCATTTTACAGGTAAATTATTCCAAATCGACACCCCCTGACCTAGGATTTATTTTTGCCAATGCGCTTCGATTTTAAGCACTAAGTGTGATAATTCTCTTCTATAAACATTTATTTATGTAAGAAGCAAAGATCGAATACTGCATTATGTATGCAGAATTTACGAATATGTTGTGTAAAGAAATAATTTTCGTTTTACACTAGGGCTGCATCAAGATATCGATATTTTGTGTCCACTGTCTATTACGCGGTAAACGAAAATGTATTACTGTTGTTAAAGTACCTACCTATATGACGTTTAGATATGAATCACCTAGGAATGTTATCCAATTTAAGATACCTACTTAGGCAATCCATCTTACGAAACGAAATTGAAAAATGTATCAAAGCTAACTTTGAGAAATTACTTAAGAGCAAACGCTCACTTTTTCAGTCTTTATTTATTTTTCTTAAGTTTATACAGATTTTCTACAAATTAGAAAAGAGAATCAATCGGCACATTAGATAAAGGCACAGTACTTCATTAGGATAATGATGTTCAACTTCAATTATCATTTGATGCAATTACGTCAGTATCGTCTCAACCCTAGACATGACAATTTGACATCTGTCACGGATATCAAGCTATAGTGAACAGACTATAGAGGGTGTCAGTATAAAACTTAAAAGTGATGTATAGAAGGGTTGTCACCTGCATGGTGGAGACTATGAGGCCGCGGTGCACGATGAACAGGCAGAGCGCGGCGCTGCGCATGGTGGCCCGCCGCCCGTGCACGAGCAGCAGCCGCGCGAGGTGCGCGAACGTGCGGATGCTCACGTCGCCCGCCAGCGTGGCCGCCTTGCCCTCCGCGCCTTCGATACCCACGCCTGGCACGGGTACAGATACATCAATATAATCAGTGGTCAGAATAAAGGAGGCTCAAATACCTAAAGTTGCCAACGAGATGTCAAAAATCACCAATATGTTGTCAATTTATTTTTATCTAATCCCGGATCCCGCAAATAGTTTTAATTCTTAGTAGTCTGTACTAACATGACATTACTCGTATTACTGTATTTCATACCAATTCCGATGTCCGCGATTTAAGTTTTCAATTGAAAATTCTTTTTTTTATAACAACATTTTGGTGGTTCTAACCACTCTTAGGCATGTCTTGTCGACATCTTCAGGTATTTTAGCCGCTTTCATTTCGATAATGGAGAAAATTGGAAGAAGCCTGTGCCAAGAGGCACACATAAGATGTCAGCCTATGAATAGAACATTTTGTTTTATTTTATAGATAGCTTGGCAAATGACTCCATCGCACCTGAAAATAAAAGGGGTCCTCTTTTAGAGGCTATAATATTACTAATATTTTAATGAAAAGCTCAATAGCACAGCGGCTAGGGCGTTGTGGTCTTGCAAAAATAAATGATGGCATTGCCAGGATATGTGCTATGGGCTATTGAAATTAAAAACATCCTAATTTCAATAGAGAAGATGGTTGGAATCTACTACCAGCCTGGGATTCCATCATACAAAATATGAAATCCCAGCCTCAACACAATACTGCCAGACCAAAAGATACTAAGTCTTTCTGCGTAAAACGGAACGCACCTGATTAAATTTTAATGAGGGTATACAAGTTACTAACTAATTATGAGACGACCAAAACCTCAGTCTCCCTGCAAAGGGTTTGAAACGTTAGGATAAACATTAAAAAGTAATGTGTAAAATTAACGTAGAGGAGATCAATAAAAGTTGTTTCACTTCAATGTGTAGTGTTCGCGTAAAATTTAGAAAACAATATGAAAACCAATGTTATTTTTTGCGAGGAAAATTGTCGAACCCAGAGCTTAAAGTGTCGCTGATGTATGCTACAATTTAAATAGGAACGTAGTATTTGTTTTTACTGAAATTATGTGGATTACCGTCATTGGTTTTGTTATGATTTAGACATAATTGTAAAACTTTTTAAACAATCATTGTCACTTTCATTAGAATAAATATTATTAACGGGATTATTAGCATGTTGCGTTTGAGTATCCGATATTTCAGTACAGTTGCATGCGCCATGACTGAAGTGATCGGATACTCAAACACAAAAAAAACATGGTAATAATCCCGTTAATAATATTTATTCTAATATTTGTAAAGCATTTAATATTCAAGCTGTTGTTATGCCGAATAAAAATAAAATAAAATAATTTATCCAATAGTCCGATAGCACTGACCTATGTCGGCCTCCTGTATCATGGCGACGTCGTTGCCGCCGTCGCCCACGGCCGCCACCACCAGCCCGCGCGCGCGCAGCAGGCGGCCGACGCGCGCCTTCTGCGTGGGCGAGCAGCGGGCCACCACCACGCCGCTGCAGCGGCACAGGATCGACACCATCTCGTCCTCGTACGAGCGGAGGCATTCCTAAGTAACGCACATAACATAATAGAAAAACCCCATTTAAAGAGTTGAGTATAAGATAGGATTTCCTGGTGGGAAAGTGAAGAGTCAAATTTGCGGTTTTGGTTTGTTTTATAAAATATGCGTTATGTCGAAAATTAATGTGAAATAATGGTGAATTATTAACCGTTAAGTGTTCGTGAGTGTGCATGAGTGTTGGCAAATGAAAGAAAACAGTGCAACGTAATTTTTTTAAATTCTCTTAAGAAGTCCGCGTGAGGACTTTTTAAAGCCCCACATCTTTACTGAGATACTCGAAGAGTTGGGGGTATATCATTTCTCACTTTTCATTTCTATTATCATTTATCATTATCATTCAGGACGGAAATATTGTTTAATATGTATTACTCGTAAGAAAAATTACTTTGACACTCACTGGCTAAATGTGCTAATCGCACGAAACCATCTACAGGGAAAACATAGTATAAGATATTTTAACAACTTGAGTGCCGGTTACGCCGCGGTGTCTGAAGCGGGGCGCGGAGTGGACGCCCGTCACGCTTCCGCGCGTGATCGATTCCTACGTTTTACGAGTCAGTTGGAAATCCTTTCCTCAGTGCCCGTCACGGGAATCAAAATAAAAAACCTGCCAAGTGCGAGTCGGACTCGCGCACGAAGGGTTCCGTACTTTATGACGTATTAAAAAAACCCTACTTACTAGATTTCGTTCAAACCAATTTTCGGTGGAAGTTTGCATGGTAATGAACATCATATATATATTTTTTTTAATTTTATCATTCTCTTATTTTATAAGTTACAGCGGGGGGAAGACGACACACATTTTACCACTTTAGAAGTGTCTCTCGCGTAAACTATTCAATTTAGAAAAAATGATATTAGAAACCTAAATATCATTTTTGAAGACCTCCATAGATACCCCACACGTATAGGTTTGAGGAATAAAAAAAAAATTTGAGTTTCAGTTCTAAGTATCCCCCAAAATTTATTGTTTTTTTTTCTATTTTTGTTTGAAAATCTTAATGCGGTTCACTGAATACATCTAGTTACTAAGTTTTAACAGTATAGTTCTTATAGTTTTGGAAAAAAGTGGCAGTGACATATGGACGGACGGACGGACAGACAGACAGACAGACAGACAGACAGACAGACAGACAGACAGACAGACAGACAGACAGACAGACAGACAGACAGACAGACAGACAGACAGACATGACGAATCCATAGGGGGTTCCGTTTTTTCCCATTTGGCTACCCTACCGGTACCGGTACCCTAAAAAGACTTACTTCAAGTGTCTCCCCTTCCACTATGAGGTCCATATCATCCGTGAATTGCGCCAAGGCTTGGAGCAGTGCGTGAGCATCTCGTCGCGTGGTACACGTGGCGGCGGTGAACCAGTTGTCGCCGCCACCCAGGTGCAGCGAGCGGGCGATGCAGAGAGCGGTCTCCAGCTTGTCGCCGGTCAACATCCAGATCTGTGGTGCACAGGTTTAGATATTATGAGCTGGGGTTAAGAGAGAGGGAATATAGAAACAAAACTGCGTCGTCAAAATCGTTGCTATAAATTCTTTTAATAAGTTCGCGTGAGGTCTCAGTGATGTCCCACATCTTTAATAAAACTTAATGGGTTTGTGGGAAATATTATTCAGTATAATCATGTAATTACTTAATTATTTAAAGAATGGGGCGGAACAGTTCTCGAGTGGCGACGGAGCATCGAAAGACGCAGTGTAGGCAGCCGCACACAAGGTAAACCGACGACCTGGGGGTCGACCGCCTAACTCTCTCGCTTTCGATCGCTTTGAAGGCGAGGCGAGGAGGAGGCGACATCGTCATTTCGAAAGCAATATCGAAATTTCGATATTATTCGGTATTGTATTTCGATATCGGTGCTACAATCACTCCAACAGGTATTTCTTTAAAATAATATAAAGTAATTTTAAACTTGTATAACTTGGTAACGGCATCGCCCATTCTTCTCCACAGCTAAAAAATAGACGTCCTGAATGGGTAGTAGGAAAAAATTGTTTGGACGATTCAAAAGCACTTTTCTAAAATCTATTTGAATTTGACTTTGACTTTGATATTATATTAGAAAGCGGGGCGATGGTCTCGCCTTCAAAGCGATCGAAAGCGAGAGAGTTAGGTGGTTGGGGGGCTGGTGAAGGGCGCAGACAGCCGCTGGATGCGAGTAGCACAAAATCGGTCCTTGTGGAGATCCATGGAGGAGGTCTTTGTACAGCATTCGACGTCTTTCGGCTAATATGGAAATGACGATTATTAAACAACGATCATTTAATACGAGTATCTTTTGGTCCATTTATTGTAATAATAGAGTTGTTAATTCCATAAAATGTATAGGCATTTTTATTTCTTTTTTGCAATTATATAAACTATTTAGACTTTAGACAAATCTTTTTAACAATGTTTTAGTTACTTTAGTTACCTACTAATTGGGCTAGGTCCCGGAGGTTTACTCATACTTATAATTATTTAAACTTAAGTGTGTAATTTCTTATATCTCATTTTAAGTGAACTTCTGTAGTTTTTATGAGAAATAAAGTTCTTTAAACCTAACTTTACCCTTGACTCATGTGCAATGTGTACTGCTGCTGCCCCTCGACGCCCGCTCACCTTGACGCCCGCGGTGCGCAGCATGGCGAGCGTGGCGGGCACGTGGTCGGCGAGGCGGTCCTCCACGCCGGTGAGCCCGAGCAGCGTCAGTCCCCGCTGCAGCTTGCTTATAGCGGCCGCGGTCCGCTCGTTGCGATTCTGCACGCTGAGGCGGGCTTCTTTGTACTCGCTCTAAGAATTTATTATTTATTTATTTATTTATTTATAATTTATGTACACACAAACGAATAAGAAGGGAGAACATAGTAAGAATGGACAAGTACAAGGGCGCTGCTTATTTCACATTGAAATTTCTTCCAGCAGGCCCGTAGAAGGAGAAGACACAAAGAAAGGTAGAAAAAGTGTGCACAAAAGAAACAAACAAAGTATAAAAAGTTACGACACAAATTAAACATACAATAACTATAACACACTCAACCGGAAATATGCAGATATTAATGATTCCATTAATGCGAAGTGTCGATAAAGTCGATTGTGGTGGTTTATAACTTATTTTAAAGTGATGAATAGAATCAATTACTTTGCAGAAATCCAAGACATAGAAAAATAAGAATCGCTGCGCGTGCGCACATCTCGACCAGTCTAGATCCTGAGAATGCAGTGGGCAGACGAAACACATGTCGGTTTTTTGCTACTTCCGCATGTGCATATAATTGTGGGCGGAAAGGCGAAGCTCGCATTCTGTATCTAAGCTTATTAAAGGAATAAGAAAGCGAAGTTAGCATATTTTTGTGTTACAAACTAATAAGTAGGGTACAAAGATTTCCAATTCAATTTACTATACAGAGAAGAGTGAAGTATAAACTAACAATTTTTTTAGGCCAAGTTTTAAGTTGTGGCGTACTATCTCACCTCGAACTCCAAGTACTCGTTCTTGGCGAGCGTTTTCTTGGCGACGACGAGCGTGCGCAGCCCCTCGGCCGCCAGCGCGCGGCACTCGGCGCTGAGCCACGACGACGCCAGCAGCTTGGCCAGAGCCACGTCTGCGCCCTTCACGTAGTACGTGATCTCTTGGGTGTTCTCGTCCTGAACGATGGAGAAATTGAAAATAATAATAATTAATTCCAAAACATGAAGCCCATAACAGTTCTTTAAAACATTAGCCTACTTTTTATTTGACAAATGCTCATTTTTATTGTAACCTAAAAAGTTTTTAATAGAAACTCAACTGACGGAACACAATAGTGACGTCATAGTTCGCCATTCCCATACAATATCTATTAAAAACATCGTTCTGTCAGTTGCTAAAAAGTTTATTTAAAGCAATAATACTAAAAATAAAAAGAAAACGTAATTGTAAACTAGTCTAGTGTAACCTACTAATAGTGTCAGGGGCCGCATCTTTAATGTTAGCCCTGATGTTGAGCTAGTAAAATATGGAAACAAAACAGCATTATCAAAATAGTAGCCTCCACTTTCTACAGCGAGCCAGCCAGTCAACGTCATTGCTATTAGTTATTAGGCGAGTTGCTTAGCGACATCAAAATGAATATTCCGTGCAACGTAAGCCTACGTACGACTTTACTTTAATAATATAATAATAATATTAATGTTTATTTTCTCCACAAAGGCAGTTACAATTAAACTTACTACTAATTAAAGTATGGTTCACGTAACCTTTGTGAGAGCTGGAGTCTATACCTGGTTTCATACAAAACCTGTGTTACAGATCACCAGGCTCTCTGCCACCTCGGAGTGGACAAGTGTATGATACTTCTTATGATTAAGTGTTAACTACATAGTAGAGAAGACTTCAATGCTCTAACTTTCCTTGATTGTCACCAATTGGCGCTGCGTCCACGTCATAAAAATTCTCATCTTGTTAACGTGATCCAATGGCAAAATTGAACAATAATAAAAAATAAAATAAAATAAAGTATAGACCTGCACGATGATGCCCATCATCTTGGTCTCACTGGTGAAGGGGAATATCTGCAGGATGGTGAACTGCACCACCTCGTTGGCGGCGCGCAGCTTCAGCGATATGTTGTGGAGGTCGCGCCGGTACAGCGATACGCCCATCTGGCCACACAGAGCTAAGGTTAACGAACTTTATTCTCACTAACAATAACAACAGGTTCTACTCCTTTGTTGAAAAACTGTTTAACCAAGGAGTGACTGTGATTTTGTTGGTTTTGAAACGAAGAATGAAAATTATTTATTTGTGTCAGACATATACGTAAATGTTTACAATAGTAAAACCATAACATTGTTTCTTTGTGGCACAAAAAGCTTCCACTCAGTATGATATCATGGCACCTAAAATGTATAGATCGCGCCAAACTTCTAGTCCCCTCTGAAGTTGCTTCGCGCAGCTGTACACAGTCAGGCCCTGCCGCTCGTCCTACTGACGCCTATTTTTTACTACACTGCGACGCGAATCGCGCCAACTTCAGAGGGGACTAGAAGTTTGGGGTGATTTGTACCCGACAACGTTGTCTTCTGTAGATCACCCGTTTTTGTTTTATTACGATAATATATATACATATACTTATAATACTTATTTGTATATAACTAAACATGTGTGACATACCATATCGGTCCACTTGACGAGCGCCACCTCGTCGGGGCTGGCGGCCTGGTAGTCGCACAGCTGCTGCTGCGGGACCGTGCCGCCGCAGCTGTCCGAAACCACCGAGCTCGCCATGTCTGCACACCCAACATAACGATAACTATATCATCATCACCATCATTATCATCTTAGCCGAGACACTGCTGGACAAAGGTCTCCACCAAGGATCTCCACAACGCCCGGTTCTGCTCGCATCCAGCAGCTATCCGCATGCGACTATTTTGACGGGCCATTATGTTGAAGGCCTGCCTACACTGCGTCCGAAAACTACATACATGCTGTAAAAAGACTCTTAACGAAGCCGAGAGATTCTTACAATGATTTTTCTTCACTCTGCTATACTTGAGCCAGCCGTCTGCTTACCGTCTGGTTGTAGACATATTTAATGACGTTAATATTGTGGTACTGCCAGCGTTAATACGAACACACCCTGTCACTTTTGCAACGGGGCGTCCTTTCACTAGTTAAACGCATGTGTGGTAGACATCCCCCTGATTCGGTATCGTCCTATCGCAGCTCGGTATCTTAATACGGCATGACATTGTAGCAGTACTACGGCAAGCACGCATTGTTATTCCCGCATTGGCACCAGGCGATCTAAGCTACTTTAAAAGCCTTTCGAAATGGATCGAGAGCGGAACAACTAGAAAGTGTCTCGAAAGGCTAGGACCTTTGCTGGGGTCGACTAGATGGTGGGGGTAGATATAACAGGTCCAGTAGGCACCCACCTGACTGGGCATCGTCCTGGCGCGCCTCGGTGTCATAGACGGGCGTGACGTTGTGGCACAGCGCTAGCGCGAGCACGCACTGCCACACCTGCCGGGGGCTCGGGGCTGACACGGAGCCCTCGCCGGTGGGCGAAGTCGGCAGCGAGGGCGCGTCGTTGGTCACGTACTGGGTTAGGAGCCCTTCCACCTGTTCAAAGATAGGTAAAGCAACTCTTCTGGACTCTTCAAATATCTGGATCACGATTTAAATATCATTTTTTTTTATTAAAGAAAGTAATATTAAGAATTAAGTAATAGAAGAAAACTTTTATAACTTTTATAAGTTACCACTAGCCGGCAAAACTTTTTATTAAGCTTTTTTTCATTGGTTATCAATATTAAAAGTGAATAAGATTCAAATTAATGTGGTTCACCATTGTTAATGGTGGGAACAAAGTTCTCATCATTTACTAATAAACATTGGTCACTCCAAATTGTTTTTTAAAGAGGAGAACTGTGCCGAGTAGCACAAAGTTTCTGATCAGCCTGTTGGAGATTTTTTTATTTATTTTTTTATATTAACAGGTAAGCACAATGCCTTGATCTCACCTGATGTTAAGTTAATAAAAGTTAAGGCCAATGATGGAAGCGCACTTCACCCGGGATCCTCAACTAGTGAGGCACTCGCTATCTTATCTCTATTTAGCTGCCGGAACACAACAATGATACAAACATATGGCGACATATTTAGATAAGATGGTGGTAGCTAGCCAGGCGGACCAACAAGCCCTACCACTAACCAAACCGAGTATACAAACATGTACCCCCGCTGGGAATCGAACCCGGGACCTCTGGGTCTAAGCCGGTGCTTTTAGCCACTAGACCACAGAGGCGATTTAAATTTTATTACCACACAAACAGTTAACATAACAACAAGTGATGGCTACATTGTTACTACTTTGTAGTACTAGAACTACATTGTAACTGCATACATTTTGAACCTACCAAGACTATTCATAAAACAATCACCCTTATCTTCCTCACGTATTGAAATGTTCTAACCTGTGCAATCTTCTTTCATACGGATAAGAAACTATGTATTGTTCGCTGTAGCTAACTATCAACGTCCCACTGTTGGGCACAGGCCTTCCCACATGAAATAATGACACGGAGAGATCGGGTTTATTTTTCTAAAGACACCATTCATGTCAAGAGCTCAATGGCACAGTGGTAAACCGCACTCGGTCTGCGATTGCTGGTGTTAAACAACTTTTGCAAAAGCCATCGGATGGGTGGAAGAAAATGTATCATCTCGAACTTCTTCGTGCTTTGCAAGGCCAGGCACTTTGTTGAGCCACCTCCAATTTGCGTTGGGCTTGAGTTAATGAGGGGTTAAAGAGGTGGTATATGATTTATGTGGCGTGGTGTTTGTTGCCATCATAGGGAAGGCTCGTGAGCTAGCAGAGGAGACATAAAATGAGCCGGCGATGATGATGATGTCCTCGACATTTATAAGTGCACTTTCTGAACCAAAACTCAATAATGAACTATCATTATAATAAAAAAAATTTTTTGAAAAAATCAACTAGTCTCAGGAATCGAACATACGACCTTGGAAAACCGGTCCCACGCTATAACCGCTGAGCTACTAAGACATCGGTCGGGAGTGGTTGATTTTTCTAGTAAATCTTGTAGTTACCACTATGAAATATCATTGCGAATGCAAAAAATAAAAAAATATACCTCATAAAAGTTGTTCTTGTCGAACAGCGCGTTCCCCAGATGCAGCTTCTGGAACACCATCTCGTTCTTGGTGAGCGTGCCGGTCTTGTCGGCCAGCAGGTACTGGATGCGGCCCAGTTCCTCCGGGATGGTGGTGGAACGCATCACCGTGCCCTCTATCTTCTTGTCGCGCTGGATGTCCCACGAGTAGAAGGCTTTACCCATTTCTAGGTTCACCCGCAAGCTGTATTTTTTTTAAAGTTAGTATAATTGTTGCGACAAGATTTGATAATTATTTAACAGGGTGTTTATACTGCTCATTAGATAGATAATACTTTTATTGCAACACTATGAAACATAAACATGAACACGGCAGTCTTGTCGTTTTAAAGCGATTTCTTCCAGACAACCAGTCGGATGGAGAGAGCTAATAAACTGTAAGATCACAGCTGAAACTATTAAAACATACTAGAATAGTGTGTAGGTTCACCCGCAAGCTGTATTTTTTTTAAGTTACTATAATTGTTGCGACAAGATTTGATAATTATTTAACAGGGTATACTGCTCATTAGTATAGGTTTATCTTTTTAAGAACCCGATATTTCGGCTGAGGTGCTCCTCGTGGTGGCAGGCTAACGGCAGATTTTGCATCAAACATTTTATTTATAACAACGCGAAAGTTGAAAAGTTTTTTTTTATGTTAAAAGGAGGCAAACGAGCAGGCGGGTCACCTGATGGAAAGTAATCACCGCCGCCCATGGACACCCACGAAACCAAAGTAATCGCAGATGCGTTGCCGGCCTTGAGGAAGGTGTTGGATCTTGAGGAGGGAGTGGTAAATGGGAGTGGGGAGGGGCGAGAATGGGCTTCCGGTACTTTCACTCACCGGACGAAACACAACAGCAACGAGTGCCATTGTTTCATGGGGTCACTTTAACCCCCATATAACTTTGCCCCTAATTTGTTTTATCATCATTTAGTGCCATCTTCATACTAAAGTTTGGAGAACAGTATACAAAAAAAATTTGTAATCTCATATTGCTTGTTTTTGCATTCCCATTAGCTTACTTAAATAATTTTGATTTGCAAAAAAAATCTCTAACTGCTTCGAATCTATACAAAAAAAAATTAACCTGCTGCAGAAGCTGCAACCTATGCTGAGAGGAGTCCAATTCGTCGTAGCATTTTAATTTCAACTTTATGTATTAGTTTTATTGTTAGAGCTTCAGTCCAACTGCTACAGCGAACAAGTATTTTGAATTTGAATTTAACACAATCGAATAGTAAAGAAGACTTATACTAGACATTGGGCTACCAGCAATATTTCAAAATCTTCACCTGATTGGTACGATGTAAGAGAACAACAACACGAAACGGAAGAAGAACCCGAACCAAGGTCCGTTGAAGCCCTTCAGCACGATCAGCAGCAGCGACGTCAGCACCGTGGCCACGAATAACACCTACAACACGTTTTTATTATTTAATTTTTTTGCAATTTAGAAAATCCAAAAAAAAAAATTACAAGAAAAAATCAATCAGATTCAGGAAGCTCGAGTGAGAATCGAACCCACTACCCTTGGATTACCAATCCAATGCTCCGACCGCTGCGCATGACCGCGGGGTCTCGGTTGCTACTTGTCTTGTACCTACAACATGTTTCATCACAATGAGGAAACCTTTGTATTTTTGTATGTATGTATGTATGTATGTATGTATGTACGTATGTATGTATGTATGTATCGCAACGAATAAACTAAAAAACTACTGGACAGATTTAAAAAATTATTTCATCATTAAAGGCTGGTTGGTGGCCAAATGATTAGACAGTTTGCTTAATAAAAAAAAAAACATTAGCGCTGAGTAACATAGGCTATATTAAAAACAATAATATTAAATAATATACTAAAACGAAAATTTAATTTTCCAATACAAAATTATTCGTTTGTTTTGTTGTCATGGAAACCATTGATATAATATATTTAACTCAATGACGGAAACTGTCAAAGAGGTACGAAGTCCGCCGGGTCAGCTAGTTAATTATAAAGTTTGAAGTGTGATAAACTTTGTTTAACTTAGTCGGAGCCGCGATCGTAAGCTAGGACTAAATAATTAGCATGATTGTGATTACCTTGGTGAGGTTGTTGACCTGCAAGTCCAGCCGGCCCACTTTAGAGCGCGGCGTAGCATTGTTCATCACGCTGCGAGTCTCGCTACCTAAAACATAAAAGGTACACTTACACTTTTAGGTACACTTCTGGTGTTAGGTACTGTTGGTGCTTCGTCTATTCTGCTTTAGAGAGACACTCGGCTACGGAGGTCGTCGAACTTACACGGTATAAATATAATAATGTGCTTGTATAAGAAAACATTTATTTATTTTATTTATTTTTTAAATTAAAACGGTAACAAAAACCAGTTACATTAATTAACAAAAATAGTCATTATAAAGCAAATTCAATCAAAAAAACACAAATAAATTAAATTAAACACACGTGTTTTAAGGGTAATGTTAATTTATTAAATTTTAAATAATCCACTTTTTTATTTTTATATATTTTGTAATTAAATGTGAATGAATGAATTATAATATTTTATTGTATAATTTAATTTATTTGTGTTTTTTGATTGAATTTGCTTTATTTTTATTTTTGTTTTTATGAATTGTATTGTTTATAATGACTTTTTTGTTAATTAATGTAACTGGTTTTTGTTACCGTTTTAATTTAACAAATAAATAAAATAAATAAATGTTTTCTTATACAAGCACATTATTATATTTATACCGTGTAAGTTCGACGACCTCCGTACGGCACGCCGGACTTTGGGCGGCGCTAACTCTGACGTTCTGGGTTCGATCCTGGTCGGATCAATGTCGAAAACGAACTTTTCGATATTGTGTCGGGTCCGGGTGGTTGTGGTACCGTCGTTGTTTCTGATTTCCATGAAACGAGTGCTTTAGCTACTTACCTTGGGATCAGAACAATGTATATGATGTTGTCTCATATTATTTATACCGTGTAAATAACTCCGGCCCTTGAATGTAATATTTCGACCACTTTCATATTAGTAACAACTTATATAACACCATGCAGTTCTCAAATTCTTGAGACGCATTCGCACGCACACACGTGCAGGCGCACACATGGAATCCTTCCCCTCCCTTTATATATTGTTTTGTTTTATTCAAGAAGGCATACTTGCTTCCACACGTAAATTTTGCGGACAGATTCAGACTACCCAAAACAAAGCAAATTTCTTCAAAACATTTTGAACCATATGCCATAGATAAAAAGTTCAAAGTCTGTTGAGGAAAGTTGACAGTTTGTGATTTACTATGTACCGCTGTGTATGGTACCTGTGTATATGACGAGGCCGGTGGCCTGCCCCGACGCCACGACGCAGCCGCTCCACAGAGTGTTCTCGATGTCGAGCGAGTCGCTCTCCTCCTCGTCCAGCCGGGTGCAAGTGCCGATGAACGAGTGGATGTCCTTCTCCGGCTTCTCCACCCATATCTTTGCGTTGATGTCCAGTAGATGTGCGTCGGTTGGCAGCTTTTGTGTGGATGGTAGTGGTATTCTGTGGGGCAATGTTATGAGTTTTAGGCTATGTTCTGCTATAATATATCATAAGCGTTTATAGACGACGTTAAAAAGATGTGGGCTTATTTAACTAATACATTTATGAGATTGAAATAAAATAAGGAAGAAGCTTTGTACCAATTTAGCAATAATTCTTCCTCAAACATCATTGAACTTTGTTATTTGTTTATACATATATATAGTTATAAAAGCGTTAGAATTATTGCTAATTTTACATAGCATTTGGCAAAACCTAAATTAAGCTTTTTATACAAATAGTCGCAAAAATTATAGCTATTACCTTTTAACAATGTTGTAAATACATTAATTAATAAAATAATTTTAAACAAATATTGACACGCCGCGCGCCGCGCCGAGGCAAGATCAAGTTTACGTTATTTAAGAAATAAATAAAAAAACTATAGTATAGTCTAACACTGGCTGACTAATCACAACATCACAAACACAACTTTTTCATTTGCTATTGTTGTTTTGGTATCCAGGAACCATAAAGCCTACAAACAGAGTTTATAAAAGGTTTGTAATTCCTAGGAAGTTCTGGCGTCTTCAAACTTCGTCTTCTTAAACTCACGTATCCTTCGTATCTTCGTAGCTTCTATATAGAAAGTGAAGACATATGCTCGATTATAAAAAATGTATTAGGTAAGATTAAAAAAAAACAAGCATTATGCATCAATTGTCATTTGGCCGTCAGCAATTACCAACAAACAATGAAAATGCTATTGTGTAATTAACAATAAACCGTATATAAATAAATACTAAAACTGAATAATACTAATAATATTATAACCATATAGTCATAATATTATTGATGACTCAGACACAAGCTAGATCACAGATGAGCGACGCGACTCAAAGCCAAATAAAATAAATGGCTCATTCTAGGTACACTCGTTTACTTATTATATTTGCTTCAACTTAAACTTGTTTAATGTCTGTGAATTTGTTTTAATGTTATAGGAAGTTATTTCTATTTAGTATTCAATATAACAGAATGTTATCTCTTCAGGGAAATTACAGATATTTAACCTACACAGTTAAATATAACTATTTGTTATCCATTCACACTCATGAATTGAATCACATTCATAGATATCTTATCTTACTGTTTGTGAATTTATCTATGACATATATACCATTAGCAATCATTCATTTGTTATATTAATGAATTTTTCAATAGGCATTTAATATGAAAACACATTATTGATTATACTTTAACACATACAAATTTATTATGTATTAGGTCTCAGTGAAAATTGGGTCTTTCTAATACACTTTTCTGTTGTTTAATGGATGTATATTATAACGATATATTTTCAGGAAGAAAGAAAAATTAAGTGTGATAAAAAATTACAGCAGTAATTTTTTGAACAGAGTGAGAGAGAGTGAGTCAAAAAAGGAAAGTGTAAAGAGACTTTGGTGACACCTATGTTACAAGATAGACAATAGCAAGATTATCAAATTACTATGTCATAAATCTAGAATAACATACAAAAATATGTGTACAATATTGTTAATAGTAAATAAAGGGGCTTGATAAGAAGGTAGGCAATAAAGAAGATAATGGTGGGGTATTAGAAGGTGAAGGAACATGGCATAGTACATACAGAACAAAATGTAAGTCTCTATTGTCCAGCACCCAGACATCAACAGCTTATCATATTATTATTTATCATTGTAGATACACTTTTCATGATGACAGAGGATTATTTTATATCTCTTTGAAGCAAAGCTCTTACCTCAACTTCCAATCGATCTCGCCGTCTAACTGGTCTGTCCGTATGAATACAGTGCCCATGGTCTCATTGGTTCTCAGCAGTATCATGTCAGCCGGCACCCTCTGGCCCTTGTGCAACATAACAATATCACCAACACGAAGTGCTGACGCTGACACCTGTTCTGTTACGAATGGCTTATACCCATCGACGGTAGGTTCAAGCACTATACGCTCATATCGTTGTCTGTTTACTTCTCTATCTCTCCTTAAGAAAAACAGAAACAATTTTACGTAAATCAATTTTTAATTATTAACACAACAAATCAAAATGACATTATATTATTATTCCTTAATTCGAAATAAGGATTGTAAAGTTCTCTTATGTATGTCTTGTGAATTTTATTATTTGGTATTCCTTTATTATATCTACTATTAGTATTACAAACAAATTATAAAGTAGGCAGTTGAAACAACTAATAAGTGCCTGTATTCTGCTATAACATTAGTGATAACATCACTAATGTTTAAAAAAAATGTTTTATTAATAATTTGTATTCTTTTAAAATACATATTAAGATTTTGTGATTTTGTGGCAAATAAGGCTATTTAAACTTCGCACCTATATCTTCGAAAGTCATCAATAGCTTCTCTGAACAGAGTGACTGCTAGTACAAAGCACAGTGGTCCCCAGTATGTGTATAAGTAGCCGATGCGGATACTTGGAATGAACTGGCTGACAGCCATCACCAGGAAGTACATGTTGAGGAAGAAGCGGAACTGCTCAAACAACACCAGTGGCAGGAATGTGATGAAATTGTATTTCTGAAAATACAATAAATATTCATTGACTATGTTTGTTTTGTTTGTTACAAAATCAATATTAATACTACTGATCGAACATCTATTAAAAAAGAGTAATGTTGTCTTAAATTTCAAGATATATTTTGAATAGAATACAAATAAATGCTAACTACTAGTTTATGTGTTCTTCTGTAATAAGCATTACATCGGAATAAAACACCTTGACCACTAAGGTAAAGGTTCAGTAGACAACATAATTCTTTATCAATGAATGAGGTCAATACTCACTTGATTGCAAACATAATTTTGAGGAAACTCTTCTTCAGTCAGCTGTCCCAAATTAATGATTCTGGAACTTAGTTCTTTTCTGCGAAGTCTTGAAGAAAGTATCCTGAAAACATAATATTTTTCAAATCTAAGACAAAGAACGATTTGTTATTATACCTAATTGCAATGAATACCTACCTTGACCATAAGGATTTCTTTTTAGGCCTCGTAATCAGTGGAGTAGTCTCCATAACTGCAATGTATTCTAGGCAGTTGCCACTGTTTCTGCTTATATCATAATTAAAATTGTCGAGCAAATTCACAACAAGGAATCTAATTACGTCTTTCTACAAATTAAACTCGAAAACTTATAAACAAAACACCCAAAAACCAGCAAATTGCCTTGACTGACGTTGACGTAGATATGACACAAAGACGGTGACCGTGACAGTGACAGTTCTGCTCTTCTCTATGGTTTTGAGTGTTGTCTTTGGAATTTTTTTTTTAATTACGGGGGGCTGTAATCTTAACTCACAGTCATACATCCAAACAAAAGTAAAAATCTAGGAGCATTAGCATTATATAATTATTAAAAACATCAAAGAAATATTAAAATTAGTACAAAACGTTGTAGAACATCAATAATTAATCAACAATTATTAAAATGGAGACCAAAATTGTTAAACAGTTAATTGAAAGAAAAAGATTTTCTCCTCTAGAAACACACAGTAGGTAAATAAATATGGCTGCCAGTCACTTTTTGGGTGTGTGATGTGTTTTGTGTCCAGAATTATGGATAAAATAAATATATGAAGTAAACTAATTAGTGAAAAATTATAAGTCAGTGACTAGCAAAAGTACAAAAAGTTATGAAGACATAGTGGTTAATTTGACCAATTAGATCAATGACGGAGCCTGTTGACAAGACAGGAGTTGGGGCTTCGATGCGTCGTCGTTTCTCTCCCTCGTCTGCGCTTGTTAGAATGTAAGATATTAATTGTTTAAATCTAGGATTTTTGTAATTCTTAATTAAAATATCTGAAAATTTAAAAACAATCCTGGCTACTACGTAAAACAATGTTTTCATGTAATTAAATTTGCGGGGCTTGAATGTGATGCGCCGGCGGAGGCAGTGCGTCTGTCTCCCTCGCGGGTACCGGGCACACCTCCTTTGACCTATTTTCTGGTTAATGCATTTGAGCTAACTATTAATGTCTAGGGGTGTAAAGTAGGGCACCACTGGTTTTGCATCACTTGTGCAGTAACTGCACTAACTTAATTTTGCGAATTTATTACTGTGTTACTCATGTATAAATAAACAGTGCAGTGTAAATAAAAATGTTACATGGATAATGTTACAAAATTGTAATGGCACTAAGGTAGGAGGTTCTCACAGTGTCTAAATAAAATACAGATTCTTTGGAAAACTATTTGATTCTTGACTTTAAATTAGACTTAAATTACAACAAACAAATTATATTTTTCTAAAACAATATGTTTAATTAAACTCATTAATCTGGTAGAAAGCTTTAAGTTGTGGTGCACAACTGTCAATAATGATAAAATAATATTAATATTAATATTTCATTTAGCTTTTTGTTTTGTTAGGTTTTTAAAAAAGCCGTCTTATTTGAAGCATAGGTCCTTTTAAGTAAACTATACTAAAAAAAACTTATTTCACACAATATTTAAAAAAAAATCATTTTTACTTAATACCAACACAATAGAAACATTGATTCAGATGAAGTGAATAAGAGTAACAAAAAAATCCAATAATATAAAGTATCTTATATAAACAGTACTATATTTGCCCTCAGATGTTAAAGAAGTGAGGAAAGGAGGATAAGAAATAAATGCCTAATATAGTTGGTACAATGAGCACAGTGGTGATAGTTGGCAGTTTCGAATTGGAACAATTTGAAGAGACAGCAGCATGATGGACTCGGAACTTCCTCCGGGTAGCTGTAATTCCACTGGACACCTGTCCACAATAGGATATCACTCCTTACCTGGTGAGTTAGTTTTACTTACATTATGTATAATTTATTATAATTTGAAGTAATTTGGGAAAGACTTTAGCTTAGTCAGCAGTGAAACCAACTAGGTTAATTAATAAAAAGCCTGTGATTATCCCACTGCTGCTGATCCCATTATCACTACAACTGATTGGTAATGGCTTAATCTTCAAGCATGCCAAATGCGGGTTGGTGATCATGAACTCAGGCTTTATGCATCGAAAAATCCGAAACACTTACTTAACCTGGGAAATAAACCTGTAAACTTTGGGTATTGGGCCGAGCGTTTTGCCACTTGGCCACCAAGGCAGCAAGGAAGTTAATAAAAAAATGTAAACATAATATTAATGTCGTAGTTCAATGAAATTAAGTACATGTAACCAGAAATATTATTACAGTGTGTATAAAAGCATAAATAAACAAGAGATGATTTTCAGCATGTAGTCAAATTGTCTATTGTTGTAAGCTACCTTTATGTCATAAGGATGTCCCCACTGCTGGGGCATGAGCCTTCCCTATGGATAGGGAGAACGGGCCATAAACCACCATGCGGGTCCAGTGCGGATTGGTGGTTGTTAGGGACTGCTAATGCAGCCAGGACCAACAACTTTGAGTGCCTTCCGAAGTATGGCTGAGCTTGAAAAGAACTCAAGGATATCCCACTCAAAAGACTTATTCCAAAGTGTCAGGCTGCTTATTAAAGAGCACAAACCCAAGTCATGGACATGTGCTTGACAGGTGGAGATGCTATTGCCATCAGTTGTACAGTGGGCATGCGGGTAAAACTTTACATCAAAGGTTAGACTTTCTGGAACGAAAACCCGACATCTTGCTATGCAAACAGAGGCTGCGATCCAGAGGTTAAAAATGAAGGCAAGCGGGAATGATGGAATCACCGCACAACTTATGAAGTGCTTAGGACCAGCAGGGGGTAATATATTGCACACTATATGTCTCAAAGTCTGGAGGACTGGACAATGGCCAGAAGACTGGACAAAATCAATTGTTGTGCCTCTACACAAAAAAGGTTGTAACAGGAAGTGCGAGAATTACCATACCATCTCCTTGATTTCCCATGCGGCAAAGTTCTTTTTCATGTTCATGAAGCCTATATCAGCAGTCAATTGCTAAAGAGCAAGCTGGTTTCGTAAAGGGCAGAGGTACCTGAGAGCAAATCTTAAACATAAGGCAGCTAATAGAAAAAAGCAGGGAATTTTATCCGAATCGGCGGTCATCGTATTAACAACTTACGGTTCGCCGATGATACTACGCTAATAGGCGCCAATAGGAGTGAGCTTGCTGAATTATTGCGTAGACTCGAAAGCGTAAGTGCAAAGTACGGGTTAAAGATTAATCGGAGCAAAACCAAGTTGATGTTCATCGATAGGGCTGGAATTTCGCTTAGATCTCAGGAGTTGCGAGATCTAGACGTGGTTTAGGAAATCGTATACCTGGGTTCTCTAATACGCAATGATGGAGACTGCGAAAAGGAAGTTGTTCGACGGGCTCAAATGGCAAAAGCAGCAGTAAAACGCCTTGAGAAGATCTGGAGAAATCGTAACATCTATCGTGATTTTCTCTATTTTTCTATATGCCTCTGAAACATGGATGGACATTGAAAGCTCGTATTGTATCAAGGATAGATGCGTTGGGAATGTGGTGCTGGCGTAAAATGCTGGGTATTCCGTGGACCGCGCGTCGCACTAACGTTTCTATCCTTCAAGAGCTGGTCATTAAAACCCGTCTATCATCACTATGTCTTGAAAGAACGCTCTCATTTTATGGTCACATTGCTGACCGGGAACCTAGTAATTTGGAGAAGCTTGTACTGGTGGGTCACGTTGAGGGAAGAAGAAGCAGAGGAAGAGCGCCTGCCCGATGGACGGATGCTATTTTGGAAGCCCTGAAATAAAACACGCAGGTGGCTATCCGTCTAGCCCAGGATAGGACCCCCTTAGAGAGCTGGTCCGCGATGTTGCTATTGGTGGTCACGACCCTCATGCATGAGGACTCGACGACGAAGAAGAATTTCCCACTTCCCACAGAGGTGAAGGATGGAGAATTCTTAGGTTTCACTAGCCACATACGTCTGGAGCATGCCCAAATTTCCGCGGGCATGCTCCCTCTGGCAGGCCGCTGCTAGGGTTTACTCTGGTGATTGCCTAGTATCAGACGCTAACGACGTCAGGCTTTTAGTTCAGTAGAAAAAATAAGTAAACATAAGGTTTTTTTAAATTTATTTTTTACCGGTAATCACTTGGCTTTAATCTCACCTGATGTTGATAGTAGTAGATCACCTACGGTGATGATAAGGCTATTGGAACATAACAATGTCATTGACTGATGTTATGACGACAAATTTAAATGAGAAGGTAGTAGTTAAAGAAACCACAAGCAAATCGAATACAAAAATGTACCCCCACTAGGAATTGAACCCGGGACCTATAATTTTGAGACCAGTAGACTTAACCATTTGACCACAGAAATGGTTCTTAATGGTGCTTTTGAGAACACTCTTTAAATAAAAAGTCATCATCATCATCATCATAATTATCATAATCATCATCATCATCATCATCAGCTCATTTTTTGTCCCCACTGCTGGGATAAAGGGAACAGGCCATAAACCACCATGCGGGCGGGCCCATTGCGGATTGGTAGTTGTTAACGATTGCTAATGCAGCCGGGACCAACGGCTTTACGTGCCTTCCGAAACACGGAGGAGCTCGAGATGATAATTTTTTGGTCACCCATCCGATGACCGGCCTTTGCGAAAGTTGCTTAACCTCGCAGACCGGGCGCGTTAACCACAGCCATCAAGCTCCTCTTAAATCAAAAGTAAATCTTGTATTTTCTTCATAGGCCGAATGCATCATTCAGCCAGCACGCCCGCGGGGGTGGACGGCGCTGGCGACAGGTCGCGCACGCCCCCGGCCACGCCCAAAAAGGGCGGCAAGATGCTCGCCGTGCGGGTGCAGATGTTGGACGACACCATCTCCATGTTCCAGATACAGGTATGTCCGTATGTCCCTAACAACGACGACATATCCCTCCACAGTATCTATGAATCCTATCTTATGGTGGGGTCTGCTTTACCGGTCGATGTATGTAAAAGCGAAGAATATGGTCTGCAAAATTACTAACTGTAAATTGGCTGTCTCTGCTGGGAGTAGCGCTCTACATATTTAAGATGTGACATCTCATCTGTTTATAGTTGATGACTGATCGAATTACAGAATGATAGAACAAAAAAAGTGTACAGGTATGTGGAAGCATATTTCAGGGTTCAAATTGAATAGGGTGAAGCGAATTTGTTAAAAGTTATTATGAGGGAAAATATAATTATTACTTTATTTTACAAAACAGCGAATATGATTTTTCAAATAAGTCCCGCGTCACGTTACATCATTTATCTATCGGAATATAATTGAATAATACCGTTACTATGAAGCACTGTTTGCCGAGGTAATAACGATGACACATGCTTGCATTGCATTGATGTTGCTTTATATTTTACGATCTTGTGGAGGAGTGTGGACAAAGGCGCGACGTTTATTCGACCCTTTGTCTCGAAATAACGTTAAGTACATGTACTAACCGATAAACTAAGTTTGGCTCGTACGTGCAGCGGTTTGCGGGTTTAGGTTCCGATTTTAGTTGTAATTTCAGCAACTTAATTTTGCAATGTCGAATCGCCGGATGTGTACCCAAATTAAAATATCTCGGGTTCCTCCGTGTTTGAGAAATCAGGTTAAGCCGTGTCGGTCCCAGCTGTTGGTCGTAAGATGGCACTCGTTCCAACAGCTATGTACTAATCAAATGGTAAGCATTTTTGACCGTCAAATGCTGAGCATGCATTATCTAAGAATGATGGAAGATCAGCATTTTGATTGACGTTATGGTAGATTGAAAAAGCGAATAATGTACCAAAAGTAAGCAATTTTTGCTACGAAACCGAAATAAAAATGTAAAATAGTTGTTTATTTTGGTTGTCAAGGTTTTGATCATGATTTTAGAATTTATTTATTTGCTAGAGTATCTTTTAATTTTGCATGAAGCAACTGATGCTTTATTTAACGTGCTTTAAGTTGGTCTTATTATAAAAAATTATAAGTGATTTGGTTTATCATGCCACTTTCCAAACTCTGTATTGTGTATACAATGGTAATAATATATGCGTGCTATAGGAATACACGGCGGGTCGGTCGGCAGATTCCAGCTTTATTATTTAACAACAAAGTTTCCCGATGCCACTACTACATAAAGTTCAGCTTTTATTCGGCTCGTGTGAGTCAGCAAACTCACCCCTATGTTAATTTGGCCTGGCATTTGATATTTACAGCCCGGTTGCTGGACCGAGTATGTAGTAAGTGTGCATGCAATGTGTGCAAGCAGCGACGGCCCTAGACCTTGATCAGCCCCCCAACCGCCTAACTCTCTCGCTTTCGATCGCTTTGAAGGCGAGGCCCTCGCCTAGCCTTCTAATATAATATCGAAATACAATACCGACTAATATCGAAAGCTACAGCCTATAGCTTTCGATATTGCTTTCATATTGCTTTCGAAATGACAAGATGACGCCTCCTCCTCGCCTCGCCTTCAAAGCGATCGAAAGCGAGAGCGTTAGGCGGTCGACCCCCAGGGTAGAACGAAAATTAAAATAAAGCACGATATCACTCATTCATTTCAAAAAAATTCATTCAATCTAAATTTAATTTTCTTGCTGTAAATTGTTTTCGCATTTGGCTACGGGCTTGCTACGCTTACAGAAACGTACATTTACACTTATTTCAGTACAAAAACGTACATTTTCCGTACTTTTACATAGTTTATTTTTGATCTATTTGGAAGTCACACACCCGCCATTCTGACGGATACCTTTGGTTAATGTGACAACGGTACAATATTTTCCTTATAAACTAAAAGAAAGACACGTTCCAGTGTTTACTTATTTAATACCAGGTAGGCTACTCTTGACGCAAACTCAATCTCAATACAATTCCAATGCGATTGATATGTATCGATAATGGGATAAGTTTCGCAATTTCGGAACGCCCCATCTCGATAATACTTTGTTCACTCAATTTCCACGCAATTTAATTCCAATGTAGCGCTATTATCGCTTTTAAGAGTGCCATTTGATTTTTTTAGATTTGGGATTGGAAATTGATTATTGCAATTGTGTTTCAAGAGTAACCCACCAGCTCATGGCTTGCACTGAGATGTGCTCTCTACATATAAATGAGGTTGCAATTTGCATGGCACTTGCCAGCCACTGCATGCCAAAGCATTTGGATCAGTTTACTGTTAAACCCGGTGGAGTGTTTTATGACGAGTAGTAACTAGTAACCTACGTACTTTCTACGCAAACGTTTGAACACGATTTGGTCATAACTATGAAGGCGGTAAGTAGATAAATTATAAACATTGTAAATCCATTAAAAATATCTTATCTGTTTGCTGCGTTCATAATATCGAAATAAGGCCTGTGTAATTACTTCGGGTTGGACTCACGGGTACGGAGTAAAGAAGAAGAATGGTAGGTATTTTTATTAATGAGAATTTTGGGCTCTCCCCCACTTTTGGGTCTATCCCACTGCTGGGCAAAGGCCTCCATCATTGAAATCAAGACATCGCTACAATTTATGTACAAATAGTACATATTATTAAAACAAATAGGTTGGAATTTAGTTCAGACAACAACCGATCACATCACTAGCTATAAGATGGGACACTGACCGTATTTAGTGTCGTTATTTAAACAGCTCATTTATCACGTGTAATAGGCCCGCAGTCTTGAGTTTGTGAAATTTTGCGAGTCACTAATTGCTTCTTTCGGCGGCAGTAATTACAAGTTTGTTCATGAGGCGACATCCCTTAGGACGTTATTAGTTAGTAAACATACCTATTTTAGTTTTCATCCTACACTTACCTATCTTAGTTTTCTCATGCTGATAACAACTACTTCATTAAGGGCATGAGGTCAATATGAAGATTCCGTGACATAGATTGTAAAGTTAGCAATAGGTAATTTGAGTACCTACTCCTGAACTTTGCTCTTATCGTAGGAAACCTTAACATTGTTATTTCAGGCTTATGTTTGCTGTATTGTTCCTATCTCCGTTTAAAATCTTTGTATCGATACAAACATACTTACCTAAGTTTAGTTGAAAGTTCCTAATTTTATGATACTGCGATGAGAACCGTATCATTTAATGTGCTTCCTTCTCACGTAGTTTGTAAGCAATTCAAAGCAGTTCATACTAAGTCTGTCTGTATGTTATCATGTCTGAAACCTAATTCAGTCACAAATCTCTCACCATAATAGAATATAGGTAGTCTAGTAAGTAGCCACCACTTAAGCGTTATTATGTCGTGTGCGTGTTACTCGATATATAATTTCCAATTTTTTATAAGGTGTTTAAATGCAGCATTAAGGATATTTAAACTAGGAATTGACAACAAAAAAGTACATTCCTTTCGCTTGTAATTTATAGTGAAATTCAAATTATTATTATTTTTACTTTTTTAAATTGTTATTTTCCATTTACAGTTCTATATTATATAATATATTCAAACTTAAAATGGCACTTGAATAAATAAGATCTTTTAATATACTTTACCTATAAGCGTAGTACACATAGCCATTAAGATCTCTTCGATGGAATTACCACACAAGTTAAGAACGTCTTTTAACTGAGGATTAATAGGCAGGTAACAGGTTACTTAATATTCATACAACTCAGATTAAATTGTGTAAGTAAATATGTTAAATGTCACGTCTAGCCTAAGGTATGGATTGGAATATGCTGTAAGCTCCGCAAAGATAATAAAATAAAATGTAGTCGGCCTATATTTCACTTGGCACATATTATTTTACCTTCCACCCCTCGGGAATGTTATCTCGAACATTTCGGGATTGTTTACTTGCTTCTACTGACCTTTCTTTGTTGAGTTTATGTGTCAGGATTTACAATGGCCTAGAAATCTTTATTCTGTCTAGAGCATAAACGGTACGAGGTACTATGTTATTCTAAGCTGTCGCGTTCTTGCCGCCCTTGTACAGTCGGCTACGAATGTCGCTGAACTCTTTAGTACTATGTCAAAGCAAAACAGGGTGCCAAGTAGGGTTTATGATTTCTCGAGCTTATCAATTTCTCGGGTCTCGAGAATTCTCGAGGCTGATTTCTCGGGTCTTCTCGGGTTGTCGAGAAATTTACATTTACGTACGTTTTTGCATATTTTTTCGGTTCCAATAATGTGAATTAATCACCAAATGCAGTGGTTTTCCTCTCAAATAAAAGTATCAAAATAATTATAAAAAATTTATTGACAGTTTTCAACAAAATTAGCTTATCTTGTTCTTAAAGAAAACAAATAAATAAAACTATTCTATCTGACTTATAATTACAATCACAGCACCATTTTTGGCTGATTAAATAGAAAAAAAAAACAACTTAAAACTTATTAACAAAATTAGCTTCTATTAAATAAAACAAACAAAAATTTCAACATGAAAACGTTAACATTATCTTAACTTATAATTAAATTACAATCACAGCACCATTTTTGGCATGTTCATTAGAAAAAAAATCAAATGAAAACTTTGCAAGATCAAAGAAACATCTCAAGCTGAACATACAGGTACGTAACAATCAGTCAGCTTACGCTGTCTGATAAAATATGCCTTTAGAAAAACTAAAGCATTTATAGCTTTATCAGACAGCCGGTTCCTTATTTTATTAACTACATATCCTGAAATTGAAAACACTCTTTCATTTTCATAAAATATGATTTCTCGAGTTCTCGACTTTTCTCGAGCTTAATTTCCCGGGAACAAAGCCCAACAATTTCCCGGGAATTCTCGGCTCGAGAATTCCCGGGAATGAACCCTAGTGCCAAGTGTGAGCTTCATTAGAAATTCGATCACTTAAACGAAAACGAGAATTTGTATGGCAAAATTTTAATTCTTCCCGTATGTCGCCAGGAGGCGCTGCTTCAATGCCATACTAACTTTCGTTTTCGTTAACGTGATCGAATTGATGCGGATAGTTAACAAAACTTACACTAGGCACCCAGACGCTAGTGAACTTGTAAGGTTATTATGACATGGTGCCAAAGTGATAAGCTACTTTTGCCGCTGTCTATACTGAAAACTATTGACAGTCTTGTCTTAGAGTTGTCCTTGTCCAATTTATTACTAGCCATAATACAATATTGGCATTAAAGAAATCACGTTTTACGAGTATACTAATCTTAATAAAATTAAAGTAATAACTGCTGTAGGCTAACCTAAATACCAACTTTGCTTATATATATATTTACATCCCACAAACAAAGTTGCATCCTCCTATTTGACTAGATATCATCATATAATACTGCGTCCGCCGTTTAGCACCGCGCGACTCCACGCGGTACTAAACTTTCACATGTGGAACAAGATTGCGTCCCACCAATTGTTTTTATTTATTCCCATTTTTTCATTCAGAAATCAATTTTGCGTCCGTCCGTCAGGACGCAGTATTATATGATAATTAGTCATTAGGAGGATGCAACTTTGTTTGTGGGATGTATATACATATATATATATATATAATTTATTATACTTTTTTATCACCGTCCAAACCTTTTGAGATGACTCCCGTGATACAAACGAATAACTCTTACTATTGGACCAACTCCCTAACTCGAAAATAAAATTCAGCTGTCCTATACAAAACATTAATATTCATTCGACCAAAATGTTTGGAACAGCTGAATTTTATTTTCGAGGTAGGGAGTTGGTCACGTAGTAAGAGTTGTTCGTTTGTATCACGGCACGGGAGTCATCTCAGAAGGTTTGGACGGTGATAAAAAAGTCAACCTGTATAATATAATAAAATATACTATATTTATATATTTTATTTTATCTATATTTATTATACATGAGGGTTATAGAATAAATTAAATTACTAGCCCCCTTATTCATAAAAACTATTTAAGCATTATTTAGTTAAATATTGTTTCAACGTCACACAAACGTCATTTTGAATTTGAGAAAAGCAGATTTGTTTTGACAATGATTAACTAAATAATGATTAAATAGTTTTTATGAATAAGGGGGTAATTAATCCCCTAACTATAAATTTAAAAATAAAAAGTAAATTAATTAAAATATTACCACTGTTTTCTGTATAAGGGTTTGTATATGAATAATAAGTTAAAGTAAAGATTAATTACTCTGGCTAGTGACCTCAATTGATTATAAAGTATAATTTATTTTACTCGCAAAATACAGCTATAAGAAAAATAAATAAGCTTAGTAAAAAGCAAAAACAAAAAACAAAAGCAATGATTTACACTGTTCAAGAAACAAGAGACAGGATGAGATATGTGAAGAAGATACCGTGACGTCATATCCAATTCTGCACCATGTGTCAAAATAATCTACGAAAAAATGTGCGCTAACATCATCTACTTAATATTGTCTTACCTGTTCTTATCTCTAAAGATAATATCGTTTGCTCAAGACGACTAATTTACATTGTAAGCCATTCTGTTTCATTAGTTTTGTGGCTAAGTCCTGGCTGTCTGCTTGAAACGCCCATCTTTAAGTAAACAATTAGGGCGCGCCGATGTATTTTTACTTCCATCTATTTATGGGGTTGGTCTCGAGGTGACGTCAAGGGTGCTCGCTCACCTTACTCTAACTGAATGTTCATTCTGATATTGCAGCATGTTCATTTAAAATAATGGTTAAGTTAATTCTATGTATAACGACGAATGACATGTGTTTATAGATAAAGTACTGAAGAATTAATGTGGGAGGAAAGATACACCACAATTGTTTGCTCGTTAAAATTGTGTCTTAGATGTAATAAAGATACGCAAAGACATGTTTTAAAAAGAGCATTACAGACGTAACTTTCAAGATACTAAAATAACAATACAAGTTGAACACGCAAATGTTGGCAGGCCTTTTATTGTCGCAGAAAATTGAGCGTAAAGATGCCGGCTACGTAACAATGGCATCGTTGAGGCAATCAAAACTGGCCGGCTGAGGCATTTCCCTGACAGAGGCTGGCTTTGCGCCAGCGACAACGGCCGGTGTACACTGCATGCTTATCTGAACGATCGCACGACCGATAACCCCGCTCGAGATTTCGGAAAGCTCTGGCACACACAAAGGGGCAAAGGGGCAAGTTGGCTCTTGCCTGCTTCACCCGGATTGCGGAGAATTTGTCAGCGGTATGCACCCGGCATGGCGGTGGGCGTCGTTTGCCTTCCATAATTCACATTACGCTGGCTTGGTTAACAACGAAAAATAAACAAAACTATGCGGAAAATTATGTTACCAGTTTTTTTTTTAAATGTGCGTATACTTCGTAAATAATCTATTTGGTAGCACTGCTAATCCGTAGGGCCCATTAGTTAGCATGACTTGCATGTTTGTTAAATCTTGTATCGATCGCCAAATGATAGATGTCTCTATTTTTTGAAGTATCAATTGTGACGGTGTATCGTTGCAAAAAAATTGTATACGTAGCGTATAGCAACCGATCTGTTGTGTCCGGTTGTAATGAATCAAACGCAAAACAACCCGAAGGGGAACTGGCTGGAGGTCGCATCTCCTTGTTATTTTTATCGGCCATTGCTTATATAGGTTTTGTTTCAATTACGTTGCGAAATCATGAGCACCAGCGACACGCTTCTGCAATATTAATATTATTCAACTTAAATTACCCATTGATAATATTTTATACCAAGTTCATTAACTTTCCTTAGTGGCTTTCACAGTGTTATCTTATAATCGGAGATATCTTTGTGACAAACTCGTTAGAAAAGCTTACATTTTCTTCAAAAAAGTTTTCAACAATACCCTCGTGTTTAAACACGCTCGCCCACGTTATATAAGCCTCTTTCATTGAAATGTATGACCGCAGATTCGGGAAAAGCCATAAGTCTTCGAGCTTCGTTCCTCGGAGACTCCTAAGCTTGTTTAATATCAATAGGGATCAATGCTTGAGATACCTTGTTAGAACTATAAATAAGAGTACCTACACCTAGTGCAAGTTTTAATTACCATTTGACTAGGTTAACGAAAATAAAAATTCGTATAAGATAAATTAACTCTCCTCATCTTTCATCAGAAAGCGCTGCTCGCTAAGTCGCTAATATTCCTTATTTTGTTTTTTCTACATCGGGATAACTATTGCCGTGAAGATGAAAGTTACTACACACAGAAGTTTTAACCATTGGTGAGATTAGCTCTTACTGTCTGGCATGGCACAGAATAAGATGGAGGTATAGCTAGCCAGACATACTTAAAACAAGCCATACTTACACCAATCAAACAAAGCCTCGAACCTCCCAAGTTGTTCTGGTAAGTCTTACCACTGTACCACTGCACCAAAGAGGCGGTTAAAATGCATTATTTGTATGGTGTTTTCTTTTTCTTTGATATTTTAGGTTTTAATTTTTATTCATATTACGACTATGGTGAAATAAGTAACTGCCTAAAAAAAGATATGAAACACATGCTATAAAAGTTATTGATGATGGTATTGATGACTAGGTGATTTGTACATACGTCATCAATCTTAGTCGAAGTTGGTCCTACACGTGAAAGCGCGCTCAGTAATATGTTTTAAATCGAAACTCTTAGATGATCTACATTTCCCAAAGTCGGAGTTACGCTTGAATATAACAACTCGATTAGTATGCAATGTTGTTATAAATATGCTCTATCTTTTATGATAGATTTATATCCGTATTACATCATTCGGAGGCATCGAAGCCAATTTCATTTTGGCCCGCCTAAAGATTACCTAAATAGGCTAGGCGGGCGAGCGGAGCGTAATCGGTCCGCTCTATACATTCAACCCACGTTCATCAATTAGGTAGATGACCAATCGTTTTGGTTAGTCCTAACATATTATGAATTATTGCCTGACATTGATTGTTTATTGGAAGTAATTTATGACAGAAATGAAATAATTTGTTGTTCGAATAATATAATGTGTTTTAATTTAGAACCTATTTTATTAAAATAATTTATTTTAGTCTGGCTTAATGTCACACTGCAGCTGTCTTTTGTTTAAAGTTAATGTACTCGAAGTCATATCACAAAAGAGATTTTAAAATATAACGTAATGATCATACCTATATTCATTCTTATTTAACTGATGTTCGGTATCGTATCGTATCGTATTGACCATTTTAACTTCAGTTATAATGTGCTGATTAAAATAGTCAACATAGTCATGTTATTTCAATGTCAAGCATGATACAGACGGAATATAAAATATATTGATATGAGCTGTGCACCTATCGACACAAAGACACGTTACCAAATTGTACTTGCTTCCATTTGAGTGGTAGGTCATCCACGGGCCGTTTATGCGATGCACCGATTCTCATGGCGAGGTCGTCGGTGTTACACCGCGCCGGTCTGCGATTAAACTGCTCTTTGTATGCCGTTCGCTCCGGCGTTGCGGGCTGGCCTATTCAGCTAGACATGAGGACAATGCATCGGTCTAATTGCAATTTTTGTCTAGTCTAAGAGACGTATTGTTCATTTTAAAATTTTCTACTTTTACTTTGTTGAAACACGGTACTCAGCGGTCTTACTACGATAATCATTTAGTCATTGATAAAAGTTGTTTCTTATAGTTATTTCGTCTGCCTGTGGGAGGGTATACCCTTGTACTACAACACAGTGTTTAAAGTTAAACAAAGGCTAAAAAGGTCTTCTTGGCGGAAAAGTGAAGAGTCATGTCTGTGGTTTTGTTTTATTTTCTAAAATTTGTGTTATATCGAATATTAATGTGAAATAATGGCGGATTATTAACATTTAAGTGTTCGTGAGTGTGCATGAGTGTTGGCAAATGAAACAAAACAGTGCATCGTCACTTTTCAAATTCTCTCAAGACGTCCGCCTGAGGACTTAGTAAAGCCCCACATTTTTACTGAGATCCTCGAGGGGTTGAGGGGTATATCTTTTCTCACTTGTCATTTCTATTATCATTCATCATCATTATGCGGGAAAGAAATATTGTTTATTTATGTATTACTTGTAAAAGAAAAATTACTTTGACTAAAGAGGAAAAAATGGCTAAATACGTGTTTAAAATATTGTGTCTGTCTAAATAAATAAATAAATAAATAAATAAATAAATAAATAAAAATATTACCCAAAAAGTGACAGCATCTGTTTTAAGCATTGTCTAACTTTAGCCATCGTTTTGTGATTAAGCCAGACTTAAATTTTTTTTTTGGTAGGTATATGTTGTGCGTACCTATAATTTAAATATGTATCACACGTTTTTATGATTATATAAGTTTAGATAAATGTTCTGTACGTATTTAGTTGGTAAGCATTTACTAATAAATAAGCCTTATATTATAGTGTTTACTTGTGTCGTCTTTCTAACTATGCAAAAATATTTAAAATTTGTTTCTAACATTCATTTCATTAAATTCATTTAATTTAATAATTATGACGAAATTCTTCCTCATATAAGTTATTCTGAAGACATTTGTGCATTAAACTTAAACATATAATTGATTAATTACTCTTCCGTAATTTATTTATTTCTTCAAGTAATTTCAGTCTGTCAATCCAATCATCACATCAGTCATCACTATGGACGCGAGGCAGATTTCTCCGCGACATAATATGAAAATTCCTTTGTTGTCTCACACTAAAACAAATTAGTAATCAATCGTTTATTTTGATAACATTATGGTGTTGCTTACTATCGTTTTTTAATGTCCCAATCAGAAATTGGGGTGCCTAATTCACTTGGCAATAGAGGTAGAGACCTGTTTTATTACGCCATTCGTTTACGCGTAAACGCTCCGTTAATGGAGTTTGTGCATTAGTAAGGCCCATTTTAATGTAATTTTCATTTAGGTAATGGAGTGCAATGTATATGTATCCGATGTATACTATCAGTACTTCTAAACATCATCCATACCGCTATTTACTACCGCGCTGAAGATAAATCACCATATTGATAATAATAATAAGCGTATCTTTTAACCGTGTCATTGCAAGGTTTCCTCTTTGTAAACTTAGCTTTGTTATATCTTTAACTATCTCTTAAAGTATAGACTATGTGTGAAACATATTATTATATGAAACATTTTTCATAATAAATATTATAAGCGAATGTTTTAAACTTAACAAATACACATAATTTTATCCTTTCAAAAACTGCATCACGTTTCAATTTACCCACATAAACACTTCTTGGTAACACAGTAATTTAAATCTGTAACAGATTGCTTGAAGAAGTGGTATCAGCACTTAGCGTAAACCATTTTAAAAACAGGCTGGACACACATTTCTATTAAAAAGAAAATGTTAAGAAAAAAAAAGCTGAACAGAATTGTCACAACTGCCTGTATGTTTAACAATGATGGTAATAAAGCCTCTATCGTTCAAAATAGACTCATCCAAGTGCACTACAAAACAGTACAATAGACAGATCGGAATGCGAGTGTAGCACTGCATCGAGATTCCCATTGTTCCCGCTCACGATCTTCGCAATCCTCACATAATTAGTTTCGGACTCTTATTTGTTCGTGTTGCGCTGTTTCTAACTGCTACATTTGTTCCGATAGGTATTTTCGAGTCGAGGGAATTACTGTTACTTAAGTATATGTATATAGCTTTCATGGAAAAGCCCTGCAAAAAAGGAAAATAATATTTCGAACTTCCTTGTTGCGGTACATATAGTTTTGTAATTGTATTTTTTTTTTTGGGTTCATAGTGACACTGTTTTTTTTAAATACATAGTGAATATAATATAAAGAGTAGTTAGCCTCTATACTGTCCCACTGCTACGCAAAAGCCTCCATCATCATAGAAGTCAAATCATCGCTACAATTGATGGGTATTGATAGATTAATAAACATATACTTACATAATAAATGTACGATGAGGATAATGTGGTTTGCGTAATAAATATGTTAGGTTCGTAGCAAGTTGCAAGAAGTGATTTCTGTCTACCCCTATGGGAGATAGGCGTGTCCTGGCTATATGTATGTATGTTAGAGATGCCACAAATAATGATTACGCCGAATACCGAATTTCCGGCCATTCTCTTGACCGACGCGAGCAATATTCGGTAAAATAAGTGTGCATTTTGCGTGTATGACATATACTCCTTTTCTTATAACTGAAAAAAATGTGCCGGTAGTAGTGTAAATATATAGTATAGTAAAGGCCACAGACCTATATCGAGAGTAAAGGCTTTTTTCAGAAACTGGTAGTATTAATGAAGGAAAGCGCAATGGTTTGCTATCAACTAATGATGAAAAAATTATCTTATTCATCATAATAACTTACCAATGATGGATTTTAATAAATTGAGACTAGAGAAGATACATGTTTGGTGGCCGAATAGTACACAGTATTTGACCGAATAGCCAATATTGGCCAATATTCGTGGCATTTCTAATGTATAATATAAACAAACAATGATTTTGATTGTTACAGTCGAAGGCGGTGGGGCGGGTGCTGTTCGACCAGGTGTGCCGGCAGCTGCACCTGCTGGAGGCAGACTACTTCGGCCTCGAGTACCAAGACGCCAACAGCACCCGGGTGTGTCTGCGTTGCGGCTGTTGTCTAAATAAGTTGACTTGACCTTATAGAGCTTGGGACTAGCTACCACAATATTATGGATATAACAATACAAACATCCATCTATTCATTCAAACATGATGGATCATGTCCCTAATTTCCTAACTTCTCAGTCGTTTTATTTAACCGACCACACAAGTAGATAAATAACAATTAATTCTGATAATTTGTCAAATGTATTTTATTCTGGCATGTAGAAGGAGTTAGTTGGTCTATAAGCAAGCCTTGTTAGTTAAGAGTCGCGTAAAGTGCGCTTCCGTATCGAACTTATCATCACGTTCCATCAGGTGAGAGGTTTGTAGTCCAGGGGTGCTAGTTTGAACTGATGACAATTTTTCTCACACTATGATTTTAATTACAAGTGATGCTTTCTCCCACTTGTATTAATTAAAATCGTTGGTGAATATTTTGTACACCAACAAAGAAATTGTAATAATATTTCAAAGTGTTTTTAAAAAAACTACAATAATATTTTTATAAATACTTATTGTAAAGCTGTTGGTCCCAGCGGCATTAGCAGTCGTTAAAAACCACCAATCCGCACTGTGCCCGCTTGGTGGTTTCTGTCCCGTTCTCTCTGTGATGTTTCCATCAATAAGGGAGGTTCGTTGCCCCCGAGCAGTGGAGACATAAATACATAAGCTATTATAGTGAAAATTTTCATAAGTCAAAGGTCCAAGGCAAAATTATTAATTGCGAACTAAGTGTATATATAGAGATTTTAAAGTATTTAGTACTTACAACATAGTTACCTTTTACAGGTAGGTAGGTACTGCAATATTTTAAACAATAATAATGTGTAGTAATTACGATAACAACGATAACTTTGCTTGCAGTACTGGCTGGATGTGGAGAAGCCGATGTGCCGGCAGCTGGGCCTGTCGATGCTGGAGCCAGCGCTCCGGTTCTGCGTGAAGTTCTACACGCCGGACCCCGCGCGGCTGGAGGAGGAGTTCACGCGCTACCTGTTCTGCCTGCAGGTGAAGCGCGACCTTGCGCACGGCTGTATACAGTGTAACGAGAACACTGCCGCGCTCATGGCCAGCTACATAGTGCAAGGTGAGTGGAGTATAAAAGTATACAGTGAAGAGATTATACAAAAAAAACATTTTTTATGTCTCAAAAGCCGGATTTTTTATGCTCATAAAAGAAAAAAGATTTGAAAATAAAATAATCTAAAACCATACAATAACGTTGGAGCTGTTGACTCTCAGTCGTCAAGGTGCTAACTAAAGTTTAGCGTCACCTTGATTATTATGTTTAATCAAATTTTCACAGATTTAAGCGAAAACAAATGCCTTACGCCTTTTGTTGCTGACGAGAAACTTTTGAACGTTGAAGGTCATTCGTTTTCGTGTATATCTTGCATGAGTGTACTGTATTAATTGAAGTCATACACATATAATTGGTGATGGAGAAATAGGTAACGGAATTAGTAGTTTTAGCATTAACCAGTTAAATGATGATTCTAACTATATCAAAAAGTTCTTAAAATATATTATTGTTAACTGATTTACAGCTTAATGCAATTAATTATGCTATAAATTGTTCATATTCTAATGAAGATGTGTGTCACATCTTATTCCGTATTAAGATTGAAGTAGAGATTAGCTGGTCCAGTCCGTCTTCGTTGTTTGAATGAAGTTTGCAATTTAACTATTTTATAGAGTATACTAGCTGACCCGGCGGACTTCGTACCGCTTTGACAGTTTCCATCATTGAGTTAAATATATATCAATGGTTTCCATGACAACAAAAAAAAAATTTGTGTTGGAAAAATTAAATTGTCGTTTTTAGTATTTTTTTTTAAATATAGCCTTTGTTACTCAACGCTAATGTAGCTATTTAATGGTGAAAGAATTTTTAAAATCGGTCTAGTAGTTTTTGAGTTGATTCGTTGCAAACATACATACAAAAATACAAAGGTTTCCTCTTTATAATATTAGTATAGACATAATGTCCTGCGCGCGTAGGTGGTATAGCAAACAGCCAGCTCGGTTTCCATTCCTTTGTACCGTGACACTAAAGATCTTAACGCCAAAAATCCGTTAAGATTAAATAACAAATATATTTGATTGTATTATATCTATCTAACATTATACGGCGTTTTATGATAACAAGGGACTTGATTTAAAAATTAGTTTCTTAATTGCTAAAGATAACAATTAAATATGCCTAATAATGATAATGTAGAGATAACATAGCGTATTATATTTTTTTCATTAATTTGAAGTATAGTAAAAATCAAACTATTATAATAATCATGCTTTGATTGTCAATGAACCCAAGGTCTTAATTCATTTTAAATAGTTTCACAGTTATTATTATGAAATATGAAATTAATAGTAGAAGCGTAATATTTATTAAGCCCGTACTTGCAGGCTCGCTTGTCATAAATAGCTAACGGGCCATTCATAGTTGAGCGCGGCGGCGGCTCCCTTAGGACCGCCCGTCGCTTGTGTACTCAAGCAATGAGCTAGGATTTTCCGTCCCGCTACGTACGTATAATACGTGTTGTAATCAAGGTTGAGGTTACATTGTTTGTAATATACTTTCCAAACAACATACAAGTTGTTTTCAACCGTTAAAACAAATCTATACTAGTTTGGTAACGGATGGAATGCAATGGAATATAGATCAGACGAACGCGTTTGTTTAACATCATATCAATATGTTAGCTTAACGATTGGAACATGTAACGTAACGAGGAGCTCGATAGTGCATCGGCTTGCCTGTTAGGATTTCAATCTTGCAATTCAAGCAACATACGCTATACGGGGTCGCGTTTATAGAAATGCTACTTCAAACCCGCCCGGTTGAAACGAACTGAGTTAGCATTTGCGAACGATAAACACACGCAAATGTTGCTCCAATATGTCTCAAACGGTTTTGTACTGCAATGCTCAAACATTCGTTACTGCTGTCCGAAAATGATCGACAAGAACTTGCATATCTTGCACTGGGCAAAGAAGTGCCGACGTCTTTTTTTAAAGATATCAATGCGGCTGATGTTATGCCGCTCCCCCTTCCGTAACTGCGCTCTCGCCTTCTGTGACTGGCACTCGCTGCGCTGCGCTTCGCTCGGAAAAAAAATTAACTTAACCTAACCAACAGTAAGAATTTCTGTATTCAGTTTGGAATAATAATAAATGACGTATTGGAGCAAGATTTGCGCGTGTTTATCGTTTGGGAATGCTAACTTAATTCGTCTCAGCCGGCGGGGACGTATTGAAGTAGCATTTCTGTATACGCTACCAGGTCACCAGATTGGTGAAATTAATATGTCTTGAGCGCCTCTGTGCTTCGAACGCCACGTTAAGCAGTGAGTCGCATTTGGTTGCTGTAAGATGAGAGTTCTAGTTGGAGGGTTATGACCCGATTTTCTCATGCGCTTGTCCATGTAGGCCTAAACGCAGCAGTAGAACATTAATAGATCGATGATGATGGTAACAGAACACTATACGGTCGACCGTCTTAAAATGACGTAAACTTACCTCGAGGATTGGAAACGTTTGTCTTTGCAATATAACCTTATCTTTACTTTTTGTTTGTCTGCAGCCGAGTGCGGCGACTTCGTGCCGGACGATTACCCGGACCACACGTACCTCAGTGGGTACAAGTTCTTCCCCGGGCAGGACTCGGAGTCCGAGCGGCGGATCATGGAGAACCACAAAAAGCACATGTAAGTAAGCTGCATAAAGTCGCTTATGCACTGCACGTGATTATGTGGTTATAGGCATTTTATGTAGAACCGTCTTACTACACTAAACGCCGCAGTAGTTCGTACCTTTATTTTTTTTGAAAGCATTATATTAGTTATATACTTAGCTATAGCTTTCGGAACAATTTTTTTTTATAAATAAGTTTTTCAAGATTGTTTTTCTTCTTTTGCAGAGGTCAAAGTCCCGCAGAGGCGGACTTAAATTTATTAGAGACTGCTCGGAGATGCGAATTGTATGGTGAGTATGACTGTCAAAAGTTTTCCTAAAAATGATTTTATCATTTTCGATTGGTGTGAAGTTGAATAGTGTTGTTGAATGAAATTCAAGATAGCAAAGAGTTATAATTTAAAATAAATAAGGGGTTTGGTGGTGGTCGTACAGAATCTCGATAGCGCTTTGATTAACACGACGGTCTGCGATTCCTAAGTTTAAACAACTCTCGCAAATGTTCTCAGATAGGTGAATAAGAATGTATCATCTCAAGCTCCGGCTGTATTAGCAGTCGCTACCAATCCGCCCTAGGCCAGCGTGGTGGTTTATGGCCTGTTCTTCCTATCTATACATAGAGAAGGCTTGGACCCCAGCAGTGGAGACATAAAAATTAGTTGGTGATGAAGTAGTTTGTTTCTAATAATGATAAAAATAAATTCGTATATTTTCAGGAAACAATTTAAAGTTATAATGGGCCTGTTAGGCCCATAGATATATATCTTACTAGCTGACCCGGTGGACTTCGTACCGCATTTTTTTATATACTTAGCCTATGTTACTCAGCGCTAATGTAGCATTCTAATGGTGAAAGAATTTTTTAAATCGGTCCAGTAGTTTTTGAGTTTATTCGTTGCAAACATACACCATACAAAAATACAATGCTTTCCTCTTTATAATATTGTTAGTATTAGTATAGATAAACTAACAAATACATACCCATATACAATCTTTGTTAGTAATATAAAACTTAAGTCTGTTTGACACTTTCGGTGTCCCATCGGTGGCGCTCAAAGGTAGCCTTCCACAAAAACGTGTGAACACCACTGTAATGTGACCAGGTATCAAGATGCACCCCGCCAAGGACCACGACAACGTGCCGCTGAACCTGGCGGTGGCGCACATGGGCGTTGTGGTGTTCCAGCACTTCACCAAGATCAATACCTTCAGCTGGGCCAAGATCAGGAAGATCTCCTTCAAGCGGAAGAAGTTCCTCATCAAACTGCACCCCGAGGGATACGTGAGTGTTCGTGTTTTGATACTGTTTTATACAAATCCTGCTCGTGGAAAAAAAATTTTCAACATTGTGTTTTTGTAATTTGTTCGCAACAAAATTTGCGTTAAAAAATATTTAAACAATTTATAAATAGCTTGCCTACTTCTTAACTGATCTTTAATATTTGAAAAAATATTATGAGCGGATGTTAGTGACGGTAGTTGTTAACATTGAATGGGCGGGCGCCTTTGGCTTTCAAAGTAAAAAGTGTTAAATAATTTCGGCGGGCTGGTTAGAACCACGATAGCTAAATTGGAGGAGCACCTGACCCGGTATGTCAGAAGGGTGCAGGTTCAAATCCTGCTCGTGGAAATTTTTTCAACATTGTGTTTTTGTAATTTGTTCGCAACAAAACTTGCGTTAAAAATATTTAAACAATTTGTTTTATACACGATTTAAATAGCTGCAAAAGTGTTTTTGTGACGATGATAAATAAATAAATAAATATATAACTGTTTCCCAATTATCTAGCCCCAAAAAAAGCTTCCTTAAGAAACTCGTTAAATGGTTAACTAGACAACGGATAAACATACTTAATATACTTCAATACATACTTATTATACATAGGAAACACCCAGACCCGAAACAATTAAGAAAAACGGATGTGTTGTTACTTTCTGTTTTTCCTTGTATGTAGTAGTACACATACAGGTGACATCTTTTCGTTCGGTGATCTTAAATGACTATAATAACAGATTTTTTTTAACTTTATTTGATTTTTGTGACACATAGCAAGTCTGTTCTTTATGTATTGAGTGTGATTATGCTTGTATAAAATGTATAAAAGGTCATAAACCGTATTTTATGTCACCTAATATGGATTAAGGTCAAAGTGTTGCTAAAAATAACCACAAGCCTGTATGAGTGAGATTTCAGACATACAGATATTATTATTTTTTATTTGAAGTCGAAGTCACTTATTGATGTCAAAAACTATACAAAGTTCAAAATAATGATAAAAAACTGCAGTCAAAAACAAAAAATCAAAAAAGCTGAATCTACCATTAGTTAAAACTACCAATTTTCTGATTTTGGGAGAGCCTTCAACCGGGAAGATATGCCAGAAACTCAGGAGGCTTTTTGTTACTCTGTCTTTTCGACCAAAACTTAATCATAATCAAGGTCATAAAACCATTGCAGGGTGCATACCGCGACGTTGTCGAGTTCTTCTTCGAGGGCCGCAACGAGTGCAAGAACTTCTGGAAGAAGTGCGTGGAGAACCACGGCTTCTTCCGCTGCTCCAGCGTGCCGCGCCCGCCGCGCCACAAGGCCAGGGTCATCTCGCGGGGCTCGTCCTTCAGGTTCGCTCATTTGATGGCAGTTTACAAGAATATGTGTGTGGGAAAGAGAGAGAGAATGAGAAGGGGGAGGGGATGTTTTAGCAAAGGAAGAGAAGGAGAGTCAGTGATTCTGATAAACTGAAAATCTTTCAGGAATTATTTATTGAATTGTTAATAAAATATTTATCATCATTAGTAGAAAAAACTGTATACATTTTTAAACACTTTGCGTGCACGGAGGAATGTGAATTTTGGTATAGTAAAAGTTAAATATTTATAAAATACAGTGAAAAAATTAAACGCCTACCCGACCGACCTGTCAAGATGAATCTACATGGTCATCGGTTGCAATGATCGTTGAATAGATGGCACTCTTCTGATATAAAAGCATTAAAAAAATTGTAAAACAGTGACAAAATTTAGCGCTTACGTCAGCTTTTCCGGTAGCATAGCGGTCAGTGCAGCCGCCCGGATTGCGGAAGACCCAAGTTCTATTCCTGGCTGGGTCGGGTAGGCGTTTAATTTTTTCACTGTATTTTATAAATATTTAATTCAGCTTCAGTGCAGCAATTAGCACTTAAAACAAAATGTAAGATAGTAAAAGTTTATATGGAGAAATGTTACATTAAATTGTATGAACAACCCCGGCTATACACGACTTTAAAGTTTATACTGACACCACCTACCAACCGTCAGGTTACAAAGTAGGCGTCAGACATCCTTGCGCAAGCACAAGGGACCATCTACGTTAAGGTCATACCGCCAGATCAGGACGCGCCGAAGCGCATTCTTCATCCGGTACTTTTAAGACTAGTGTCTCGAGCCAGTTGCCCCGTGGACACGTATAGACACCTATTACCTATCTAGATAGGTTACCGGAGCTGTAAGCTCCTTCTCGTTGCACTGTCAGCCGAAATTAATAACCTATCTCTGGTAAGAGATAGGCCTATCTTAGTTTAGTTACCTAGCAACCGTTGTTATTTTCCGATAATTAACAGAAATAACTAAGCAACAAAGCTCTAGTAAGCCTATCGCTTGCCGAGGATAGGTTATTAATTTCAGCTGTAAGAGAGCACAACTCGCAGATTCCACTGCTCGATAGCTCGATCGATAGATTGTATGAACATTGTATATTTTGTGAATTACGGTCAAACTTCGACCACTGGGCGACCACTTTTTTACATAAATGTACTAACTTATTGGCTCGTTCACCACCACATAAATTACGCTACGTAAATCGCCAAATAAATTAAATAAGAAGAATATATAATTTTGATAAAATAGGTGGTTTGAGGTGGAAAACCAGTTATTAGTTAGAATTACTTTAATTTATACTTGATCAACTAATTATTCCATGACAGGTATAGCGGCAAAACGCAGAAACAAATAGTCGAGTTCGTCAGGGACAACTACGTGAAGCGACAAACATTCCAAAGGTACGTCCGTTGCACAATCTTACCTACTAGCATAAGCTACTTCGAAAATAAACGTATCATGTATAACTATGTTCGTCGTACATTGCCTCGCAATTTTATATCCCAATGTCTTTCTACCTATGTCATTCTATCCCGCAGTGTACGACGTCATCTTTCGATAATATAGTTATTTTTATTTTCGTAGTAGTTCCTATATTTCCGCCAGCATGCACGGCTAGAGCTTACACACTTACTTTATCTGCGTATGTATTTATTATTGTTAGTTGGAGTAAAGTATCCTTTAGTATGCACAGTTTATGTTGAACTTTTGTGACTAGACTTGCAGGATAATTAATCGACAGCTCGGAACAGTTTGATACAAACAAGCTTACTTTCAAATAACGGTTGTCCGCTAGGCGTTAAGCGTCTCAGGACTTCCTTCGTCCGTCTGAAAGAGAGAGTTCTGGACAGCTTTTATTATATGAAGTCCCGACCAATCCTTGGTGAGAACCTGACTTCAATGTAAGCTCGCTTGCATGAAAATGTTACGAAGGGCCGATTTATTCGTACGGTAGTGCGAAGATTTAAAAAGAATGTTGCACTCTATTACAAAAAATAACCATTGGAAACGTCATAGTTATTATAAAATATTATTTTACAATATTTTACAGCAGCAGCTTTACTCCAGCTAATAAAAAGTATCACATTAGATGTGTAGCTAGAATCGCTTTTAGATGTACATAGTTTGTGATCTTTAAAATGTGTTTAACCACACAGAGTACACTTTAGTTTAAGCCAAACATAGTGAGGGTATCTATCTTCAGTGTAAAAGTTAAGTTATTTTAAAATATAATGGTGAGCGGTCAGCATGGCCAGGGGAACTAGCTTTTGGTTTTGTCTTGTGGGCGTTCGTGTGAGATGAGAGACGCGGGTAAACTATTGCATGCTGTAACATACACAGTCCCTAAATACGACTAACGACTATCGATCGGTTAGAGAGAGGCTTCGAATAGTTATGTATTATCAATGGTGATTAGCATTCTCGAGCATGCGCTGTATCCGTTGAGACTTTCGCTTCTTCCAAAAAGTAATGATCGCGAGTAGTGATGTGATGACGGCGACGTTCGGTCGGAGGATGGTGTGCTCGGTTACTGTAGGGTTGTACCGCCGGGGTCTGCGCTCCGCCGCCGCGCTGGTTAACGTCTAACTTCACGATCCTTCATGCTTCCCGAAGCGAAGAGTTTCAACTTAGCATTATGCCACTTGTATATCTTTAAGTCTAGATATGTCACGAGCACTCAAGTTATTTAATCACTTCGACACTGTGTGATTCCATAGTTCCTTTTTTGTACAATATCTGATCCCACGTCGTAAGCGTACACCGACAACGCTCGCCCGTTGTTGGTGCATGAGATCGGCGTTTCCTAGTTGTTTCAAATCAAAGTCCTGCCTGCACCGTATGTGTTTGATTGAATCACCCCCGTGTCTCCCCAGTGCTCGACTGTGTATATTTTAATTCGAAAATATGCTATTTTTGGTTTTAAATATAAATAGTTTTACATTATTTTCTTTAAAAATTTAAGGACAAGTAGGTCAATATAATTTTGCAGAAGAGGATTTTTGTACCTTTGTTTTCTGAGACCAATACATCGCTTATTAATCTATTCCATTTATAAACAGCAATGGCAAGTGCTAGTAATAAATTAATAGTTAAAAATACACGCAATCATTCTTCATTATATATTTTTTTCTAGACGCTAGGTGTTACCTAATTTCATATTAATGAGCAGTCTTTTAAAAATTGAGTGCTTCATTTTGAAATTCACATTTGTGAAATCGAAAACTTAAATATTTATCTAAGTAGCAAGTTAGTTCGAATTTGGTTAAGCCTATTCAATGTTTTAAGTTCAAAGACATAGCTTAAATTTATATAAAAAAAGTTCAGTTCGGTCTGTGCAGGAAGAGAGTAATTCAATCTCGATTATGAAAATGTCTTCTACGAGTTAGCTCAAAACCAATATCAACTGCGGCACTAATATCAAAAAGAAGTGAGAAAGCCTCAAAATCTAGAAGCACAAAGACCCGTTGAATCTATCGTTAACTTTTAAAACAATGTTATAACGGTATCGGAGCGCCGGCGTATCGAGACGAAACCAAAAGCTGTGTGGTCGGTTAGCTCACCATCCTCTGCCCGGTCGCAGGTCGGGGTCGTTCCGCGCGTCGCGGTCGGCGGGCGGGTCGCGCGGCAGCGTGGCGCCGCCGCTCAACCCCAGCCTCTCCGCGCACCCGCTGCTGCCGCTGCCACCCGGCTCCGACGGTACGTGCTGGCCCACATCCACAGGCCTGCAGCCCCCATTCTCTATCATAATAATAAGGGCACTACCCTACCTGTCCAACTTGAGCAGTATTCAGTTCTGTCAGTTCAGTTATACTGTCAGATGATAGTATGTATATGTGTATTATGTATGGACGTATATTCATTATCATTAGTCTAACTATTTATTTATTTATATATCGCACTACCAATAAAATACTGTTGTTAACTTAAAATACTGATATTTGAAATTAAACTGTACTGTTATTAGATTACGGTCTCTCAAATAACAATATATTTTAAGTTACAACAGTATTGCAGTGGTAGTGCGATATATTTAAAGTATTTTATTTATATTATGGTCGTTCGTTGGTCCCGCAGACTTTCTTTTCACACCACAACTTGGGTTGGCTGGAAGAGCTCTCTTTAATCTCTAACTAGATAAACCCTGTGCGTAGGAGCACCAGGTCTTATCCCTGCTTTAAGGCCCAAGAATACATTAAAAAGTTATACAATGCGAGCGCGCGTGTGTGTTTGTGTATGTATGTGTGAGGGTGTGTTAGTTTTTAGTTTGTGTGTCCTAGAACTTTCGATGTCAAAATAAATAACAATTTTCGGTGTAAAAGGAACACTCTTCATTAATATCATAGCGTGAGAATTAGTAACTGGTTCAAAAGTCGCCTCGCAAGGCGAGCTCGGTAGGCGACTCGTCAATTTGTTGTCAAACCGGCCCAATCAATTTGTAC
>OY720025.1:3704465-3726010 GCA_963082485.1 Eudonia mercurella | reverse complement strand
ACCTCGGAGGGCGCGACTCGCCCGCCGCTCGCAGCTACCGCCTATGCCACCACGAGGGACAAGGTAACTCCCCCCCACATGCAGACACATAGCACCTCGGAGGGCGCGACTCGCCCGCCGCTCGCAGCTACCGCCTATGCCACCACGAGGGACAAGGTAACTCCCCCCCCACATGCAGACACATAGCACCTCGGAGGGCGCGACTCGCCCGCCGCTCGCAGCTACCGCCTATGCCACCACGAGGGACAAGGTAACTCCCCCCCACCCCCCACATGCAGACACATAGCACCTCGGAGGGCGCGACTCGCCCGCCACTCGCAGCTACCGCCTATGCCACCACGAGGGACAAGGTAACTCCCCCCCACATGCAGACACATAGCACCTCGGAGGGCGCGACTCGCCCGCCGCTCGCAGCTACCGCCTATGCCACCACGAGGGACAAGGTAACTCCCCCCCACATGCAGACACATATCACCTCGGAGGGCGCGACTCGCCCGCCACTCGCAGCTACCGCCTATGCCACCACGAGGGACAAGGTAACTCCCCGCCACATGCAGACGCTCGCAGCTACCACCTATGCCACCACGAGGGACAAGGTAACTAGCTCCTACAAATACTCGTAGACAGACTGAAGAATTTAAACACTTTTGGTGCGCTTTATGTTATAATGATACAATTACTTTTAGGAATTGACTATTTACTATGTATAGTAATTAACATTAGAATATAATAATAAGTTATTTACTTCTATGAACAAGAAATAAGGCAATGTGTTTAAGTATTGCATAGTTATAAATTAGTCGTGTTTTAGTTTCCACAATAGAAAAATATGTTTATTTGTTTCTTTCAGCTGTCAAAACTGTACTGCAACCAAATCGTAAGGGTCGCTCCGAAATTTTATTTATTTAACGTTTTAATTGTCCATCGATGTCATATCTGTTCTAACAGTTTTCGTTATAATTGTTTGTCGTTGTACAATATAAGTATATAAGCTTAAAAATATTAATAAAATAAACTTTAATATGTGCACTAATAACCACTCTTCTGACATCAACATGCAGATTTGATTTTTGACTTATTTTTATTGTACAATGTCAACATTATCAGCATGGAATGCGGGCCATAATAAATGTTTATGGGTATATTAATTATAATTTCGTTATGTCACAGTTAATACATTTTTATTCACTTTTTAATAATTTGGGAAAGGTGATGCTAGCGGTGTGTAATTATTATGTTGGTTGGGGTTGCGCTAGGCAACATACATTTTAAATACCGAGCCTAACCGCCAGTGTCGTCTTAAGGAACGTGTTGAATGTTTGTTCGTACGCACATCTCACAATTTCGCACAATTTATCAACATTATCACTGGCACTCAGGATCTCTGTTTTTCTAAACGTGGTTGGGAAAATCTTGTTGGTTGTTTATTAATTCTTTAGTCGATGCCTTTGCAGGGAGCTCCCGAACTGGTGACCCGTGCCGAAGTCAACCATCATCCTATGGAGGATTCGCCTCCGCCTCATCGGATGATGACACCATTGGTGAGTGGATACATAGCCATTTAGTTTTCATGATCGTTTATACCATGTTCGTTAAGAATAATAATTGTAAAAATGATATGATGATATTTATATGGTTCGTTTTACATCAAGTGCGAACTGAAATTTGACATAGTTGAATGTTTCACGCAGGATTCTCCGGAGAATACATGGAGCCAGGCGATTTCGTCGTACGCGAGTATCCGCGGGCGCGCACCCACTCCGCCGCCTCGTGCCCCGCGCCCAACAGGTCCGACGACGCCCCCCCGCCCGCGCCCCCGCGCGCACGCCCCCCTCCCGCACGCCCCCGCCTGCCGCGCCCACTGCCGCCGCCTGCCCCCACCCTAGCGGCTACCCCGACTTCGTCCACGCCAAGCACTCCTCCAGCTTCCGCGTCTCCTCCGAGCGTCTCGAGTACGAGTTGTCCCAGACGAACATGTACTCGGCCTGCCCGTCGACGCGGTCGAGCCGGTCGGGCGGGTCGCTGGTGGTGGAGCACGACGGGCCGAGCCCGCCGCCGCGGGTGGTGTGGCGGCGCAGCGCCTCCTGCCGCAACCTGCGCGACTTCAGCTTCGACGAGGCCGGCCGCGCCAAGCGGCGCCGCGACACGCGCAGCGCGCTCGCGCACCTCGACTCGTACGGCGAGCCCGGCCGCCGCGTCGACTCCCCGGTCACTAGGTACGACGACGCGCGCACGCTCGCCTTCGTGTTCGGCGACCGCGGTTCCATCGACTCCCAGCGCGAGACCATCGGCCGCGCCTACTCGTCCAGCTTCCCCGGCGCGGTGGGCGAGCCGCGCCTCGAGCCCGGCTTCGCGCGCACCGGCTCGCAGGACGACGTGTCGCACGACAGCTACGAGGTCATCGAGCGCTCGGACGACGAATCCGAGCGGCATCGCTACGCTCGCGTGCGCTGCACGCTCGCGCGCACGCGCTCTTGTTCGCTCGACTCCGGCAACGATCTGCCCTCCGACGACGACCGTTCGTTGTCGCACCTGTCCGAGAGCGACGACCGCGAGATGCCTTTGGACGTGGGCGTCGGTAAGTATCGTAGCGATAACGACATCCCGCTCGATCCGTTCCTCGTCGACGATCCCAGGGTGCTCCCGAGGGAGAAAATGTCCGTTCGCTCGGACGGTAGCTTCTATAAGGAGATTAAGCGCGCTCTCGGCTCTCGCACGTCGAGCCAAGAGTCCCGGAGTGACATTTATGATCCTAAGTTATCGAAAAGTAGCGCAGAATCTAGTAAGAAATCCCGCGATAGCGTTTACCATACAGATAGTAAGAAATCTCGGGAGACTATAAAGAGTAAAAGTTCGGACCGATCCGGATCGAGGACTTCCAGCCAGGACTCGAAGTCTGATTATTATGACTGCAAAAAGAACTTATATGAACCGGATGAAATTAGTTTACGTCGACGTAGCATTACGAGCATCCAGAACGCTTACATAGACCCTTTCGAACTATCTCCGTCGTCTAGTCAAGATTCGGAAAAAGATTTTTATGACACGCAGCCTACGTTTATAGGTATGGAAAAGCCAGAATATAGCGAGAAAACTTTGTTTGATAAATCACACGAGGACTTGATCGCTAATATAGCCAACTCACCGAATTATTATCATATACCGACACCGTACTCGACGTTTCCAAATACCAAGCATAAAGAGTCTAGTCCTATGCACGCTGCGAGTTTGCAGAACGTGGATTTGGATCTGTATGCTCATTACTCAGATGTGAGTCCTCCCAAAAAGGTTGAAGAGATTTCCACTGAGGATGAAGACATACACCAAACAACGCATATCTGGCCCGAAAAAATAACCGGACTCGATACAGAGATCGATAGTAGGGTTGCGAAAATACATAACTTTCAAAGACGACGCTCTTCTGATACAGTGTTCAGTTTCGATAAAGAAAAAATTGAGTCTTTGACTCGCTCGACTAGCAAAGAAAATCCTCCCACCTCACATCTTATAAAAGAATCGTCGAATGAATCTGACGTCAATGTTAGAGTTTTACCTGCAATGGATAGCATTGAGTACACCAAAAACAAAGTTAACAAAGCTACAGCAGCTTCGCAATCTAGCGCCTCATCTGTATTGCAGTCTGAATTTGATAAAAATATGCGAGGCAAAGTTCACACTCATATTGTGAGGAAAGAAAACTTGAAAGAAGAATTAATGGCAAAAACTCACTTTGACGAATACAATCCAAAACTTATAATATTGGATACCAGCTCTAGTAGTCGTCTTGCTGATCCAGCTGTACCTTACACGCACCCTACAGTCGAAAGGACTAAGAGTGATCCCAACAGTCTTGCTAATAGACCACGTTTCAGCAGCGTAAATTCACGAAGACACGTGCTAATGCATCAAAAGTCTATTGATTTAACACCAGCAGAGTCCAGCGATGAGGATTATATTTTCCGTCAAATACCTAGCGCTCCCCCGATCGCAACAAAGCGATCTCATTTCGAGTTACCATCTAGGCATGCCGATCACATTCGTCCTCCGTTTGACTTGCCGAAAAACTACTTTAAAGAGTTTGATGCTTTCAAAGCTGGTTTTAAAGAAAACAAAAAAGTGATCGATGACGGCTATGATATTCCATACGTTCTACACAAACGACATGTAATGAATGGAACTGCTCCATCGCCTATGGACGATAAAAGACAGCCTCCTGATATTATTATGCTTCCTCCTCAGAACGGAAGGCATATAGTGAATGCTCACCCAAGATGTAAACATCATGATCATCCCAAGTCACCCCGATCGCCAAAGTCGCCAAAATCACCAAAATCTCCAAAGTCGCCTAAATCACCAAAATCCCCTAAGTCTCCTAAATCACCCAAGTCGCCAAGGAATAGTGTTCAGGTGGAACACAGTTCTAAGTTCTTAGAAGTGGAGAATCGAGATTTCTTATTTACACAGAATATAGATTTGTCTAAAGTCGATCCTGTCACATTAGAGGTTGACAAAAGTGGGCAACGACAACATAAGCCTAGTCAAAAGAGGGATATTACTAAATATTTAGATCCTGTTTTACTAGAGACACTAAATTCAAAGCTTAGTCAGATCGAAAGTGACTCTGCTACTAGTTCTAAAACTGACAGTATAAGACAGGAACCTCAGTTTCCACACGACATCAAATTTACCATAAATGGCTGTAATGTGCAGCAATCCCCAATTCCAAAAGAAACTAAACCTATGACAGCTGCGGAAAAGCTAAGAGCAGATATTAAGTCTAAATCGGAAAAGCTGCCCCCTAAAAGGGGACCCAAAGGACGAGGCACTGGCAAAAAGGGAACTGGTGGCAAAATTAAAGCAAAAAACAACAATAAAATACGAATAACATCGTTCTCTTCAGATGACGAAAGTGTTGACTCTGATGATGTCTTTGGTACAACTGAAGCAGCGCCTAAATTAGAATTTTCTCCACCACAATCACGTAAAGAATTAGAACCTATTCTTCAGCTTGAATATGATAAAATTACTTCAGGTGCTTGGCATCGTGGTCAAACAATGAGTTCGACTGAAATCGAAGGATCGCCACCACAATGCCGAAAGTTAGCAGAACTTGAGGCGAAGTATAATCCGCAAGTTCTAGAAAGTATTAGTGGAAATGCAACTGAGTTACGTCGCATTTCTGAACGTTCCATTTCCATTCCGAGTTCCGAGGATGATGTGGCCTTAAAAATGCCAGCAGAAAGTAAAGATAGCGCCCCATGGGAATACAACGAAAATATTCCTTCGCCCATTTTAGAAAGCACTGAGTTTCTAAGATCCGATGACGAGCATTTAGCTGACATGGAGATCCAAAAAGTGACAGGCGTGCACATGCAATCTGAAGAAAGAAATTATGTTGCTAAAGATAACGCTAACAATAAACTGGATATAAAAAAGAGTTTACGTGACGAGTTGATTTCGCCAATGTTACGAAAACAGGGAGGAACGCCGATTCTTTTCGCACATGCCAGATTAAATTTATCAGAAGGCTCTGTGTTTTCCTTGCAGCGTCAAAAAGCTACTCTAGATTCGCCCACAGCAAGTCGCCGCGCTAAAAGTTTGGACACTCCTGTAATTCAGCTACACAGACTGCCGCCAATGAATGCGTTTTCTTCAAAAGATGATACTGTTGGGGATGTTAACGAAGAGGGTGTGATACTGGAAGAGAAACCTTTGATAGACTCAAAAACGACTGCCATTAAAAAAGACGTTATTGATAAAATCGAAGAAGTTGAAGAAGAACAACAAGGAGAACAACCTGAAGAATTAAAATCTGTTGTTATTGATAACGAAGAATTGCAATTGTTAGAAGATTTAGTTGAGCAACGGCGTCCTCGATCTTTTAAACGTAGATACGACTTAACTAAGTTAAAGTCACAAAGTAAATCACCGTCAAGGTCTCCACTAAGTAGATCACCGCTTTCTCGTTCACCTATTTCTAAATCACCTTCCAGATCACCAACGTCTTCACTAAATTCACCCAGAGGAAGTATTAGAAAACTGTCAGATCTCAGTGAAGATCAGATAGTTCCTGATATTGAACGAATTAAACGCAAAGAAAAGAAAAAGTTAACGTTAAAAACTAAACCAGATGAAAAACAAAAGATTAGTGGCAAATTAAATAAAGGTGGTTCTCTTGATACAAACGCTACAACAGTTAAATCATTACAAACTCAGAAATCACTGCCTTCATCTCTGAAAGAACGACCAGATTTTTTGACAGTGCCGCCGCTTGACATTGTGCGTGCGAAGAGCCAAGAGTTAGAACAAACAACAAGAAAAGTATCGAAAGAAAAATCTAAATCGTTAGAAAAAATGGAAGTAAAACGCAATGGAAGCAAAGAAAGAACTAAATCTCAGGAAGAAAGTGATACAGAAATAGCGAAACGTAAAGAAAAACAACAAATGCTGTTTGAAGCTGCCTTGAAGCAAACAAAGACACTAATAAGTCCAGTCAAAGATACTTTGCCACCCTTCCCACCGCCTGAAGATAAAATTGTGGTAAAGACGGAGGGCGATAAAATTATAATTGAAACTAAAATTAATAGTAAAGCTGAAGATCACGTGTTTATTGCAAAATCTCCTAAGAAACTTGACAACAAACTTACGGGTAAAATCAGTAGAAGTTTTGATGATCAAAAGACTTCTAAAACAAACAACAAGATGAACAAAAGCATGGATGATAAATCAAGTCCGACATTAGAAGATAAGTTTGAGGATCTTACTGCATTGCAAAAGTCTCCGAAAACTTTATCGAAAAAGCAAGAAATTAAACAACAAATCGAAGGAAAAGTAGTTTATCAGAAAATAGATCCCAGCCTGAAATCTAAGAGCTTAGATCGGAAGGTTGAGTGTCACCTAGATTCAACTACAAAATCAAAGAGCCTTGATAGGAATTATGTTACGCCACAGTCAATGATGGCGTTTCATGAATCGAATCAAAATAATGTTGAAAAACATTATAAACAAGAAGTCGTCAAAGTTGATGTTCATCCTAGCGTTCAGGAAGATATCGAAAATACATTAAAAGAACGTGAAGCAATAGATGTATCTCCGTCACATAGCTATAAAGAAAAGACCGAAGATGACTCATCCATTGAATGGATGACCAGTTCACAACACACTGTAATTGAGAATGATACCCAGACCGTTATCATGGAACGTCGTAAAATGGATATTTATAACAAGCAGAGACAAAATGAGCTACAAGAAAGTAAGAGTAGTCAGGATGTCTATAAACTTGTTCACAATAGAAAACCTGAGGTTGCGCGTTTAACTAGTGAAGAAGAATCGCTGACTGAAGTTAGTGAATTAAAAGTTTCTGACGACAGTCATATGTTAGGTATATCTCTTCCTTATATAGATGCCGATAGTTCTTCTGATCAAGATCAAATTTCTAAGAAAGATAAGAAAATTAAACTGTCTCGAGGGCCTAGTGATGATTCAGGGTCGTTGGTTACCGCTGACTATGAAGATACTGATTTACCCCTTTCCGACACATGTAACAGGACAAGCAACAATAGAAAAGTGCTTGATACTCAAGGCACCTTTGATGAATCATCTGCTAGCCTTGTCGAGTTTTTGAAAAACGAAACCATTTCACAAATACTATCTGAAAGCGAAACTGACCGTAATGCAAAGAAATATAGAGATCCTACAAAAACAAACGATTTAACTCTAAAGTGGAAAAATAAAAACAAAATCATTGTTACTCCTCCCCAAGAAAATAGTCCAACCATGGAAAATATTCCATTTATTGATTCAAGTATTTCCAAATCCAATAATAAATCTGATACTGGTGAACACACTGGTAGTTCAGGAAGTGACAAATCACCCACTGAGCACAAGCCTGACCAGAAAGTATTATTGACCGCAAAATCAAAGCGTAGTGAACTTTTAAAACTAAGTGCCGAACGTTCTAGGAGTTCCGAATCTACTTCTTGGACCAGTATTGAAAAGGATGTTAGCCCATCGAGTGCAAATATTTGTAAAGGAAGCTCTATTGATGACGAATCCAGTGTGAGTTGTTCCATTGCTAGGCCTCTAGGTATATCACAAGACATCGAAAAGTTAAATAAAAAAGATAGAGAGTGCTTGGAAGAGTTGAAACAAGCGATGGAATACGGTGAAGAGCATTTACTATCACATCATACACTGTCTAGTGAACAATCCAAATCAAACTCGAAATCACCTTCGCCGGTGGCTGAAATGACACGTATTGAAAGTCCTCGAAGTCCTTCTAAATATGGCGCAAGAAAGTCTCCGACTCCTACATTAGAAAAGCAAGGCCAGGTAGACTCTCAAAAAGCTCCCACAGATTCAGATTCTAGTTCTGAAAGTATCAATAAAACAGTAGAACAGCTCTCTCGGCCCAGCGTTAAGAAAAGTGCTTTAGATAAAATTGAAAAATTTGCTGTCGAAGAATCAGAATCCAGTCAATCTGCAACTTCTAAAGCTTCTGATGTTAAGAAAAATATTCAGAATACTGTCAAAAAGACAAAAATAGCAATTACAATATCACAAGAGGATCAAAATACGACGATCGACTTTGATGACGACGGTAATGTTATCACATCTTCGTTTGAGCGAGGAGACCTGATGAAGAAAAGATCCCTAAAAGATACTGATCAAAAAAGTTCTTCTAAATCAAGTATGGATACGACTACTACAACCACTCCTTCTAAAGGTTCTCTCAGTGTTGATGACTCTTCGTCAAGAAGGAGACGTCTTGATGATCAAAAGAGCTCCTCTAAGTCTAGCGTGGATTCGAGGGGATCACTGAGCGTTGAATCTAGGGGCTCATTTGAAACAACAGAGTCAACTTCAGGTTCACTCGGTGAAGCTTACCGTCGTGGTGAAGAACTAAAACCGACATGGAGACCTTTCTTTGGAGCGTCCGGAAGCGAGAATAGCACTAGCATTGAAGAAGCATGGATACCACAGGACCACGAAGGTTATGAAAATTTAAATACCAACAAAGATGCTTTTGAATATAGTAACCAAAAAATTATTGATGATTTTCAAACATTTTCAAAAAATCCCCCTTTGTCGTCAAATACTTCTAAAGACTCTACAGAGGCCGATTTCACCGATGACCTTAATGACTTTCCAGTCAATTTCTTATACCCAGCGACTTCGTCGTCAACTTCTGATGTAGTTATTGGATACGGGCAAAACTTTGGACGTACATTGTCCAGAATTTCTGAACGTAGTACTGCTTCTGAAAAAACTAGTGCGGATGAAGACTCTACGAAGGCTTGTTCTAGATCAGAAAGTATTAACGAAGAATCGTTAAATTCTAGCGATCATCAGGCTAGTTTGAGTTCAGATCCACCAAGTAATGCAAATGTCGCTTACATATCTGACACAGATAGAAGAACCTCGGCCGAAATGCCCGATATACCAATAGATCAGACTAAGATTAGTGAAATGTACGCTGAGTCGAAAAAAGATGCTGCAAACAAACTAAAAGAAGATGTTGTGGAGATTAAAAGACATGGTGAAAAAAGAAAATCTCGTAAAGCTCCTTCCAAACAGTCATCTGCTAGCGAAAGTCAAGAATCTGAAGATTGGCCTTTACCTGAACTACCGACTCAACCGAAACTTGCAGATGCAGAAAGAAGAGATTCAGGCAGCGAACACTGGCCTCCATTACCCACCAACTTGTTGGAGACACCAATAATTGAAAAAGTACACATTTATTACATGAATAACGAGCCAGAACAGGCTACCAAAGTAACATTACAATCGGAAAGTTCAAAAGGCCATATGGGTTCTGATGACGATAGTGATACCCTAAATAATGATGACGACTTAGAGAGAGATGTACCCGAGTCAAAATCTGAAAAATCTACAAGACGTAGCAATGTCTCGCCAAAAAATGTGAAAGTAATACCTTACGAACAATCTAGTTACATGGTCGAACCTTTGGAAAAGCATGATGATCTTAGTTGTTTAAACAAAGGAGTAGTACCTAACTATGATAAATCGTGTTTAAGTGGAACCATAAGTAAGGCTACTTGCTTAATGGGTGATATAGGATCTTGTTGCTCACGAGCTGAACACAAATCTTTCGCTTTGAAAAGTAATTTAGAGGAAAAGGTTATAATAAATCAACCACAAAAGTCACCAACTAATCACAGTCCAATTTCAGAAGATGATCACCTATATACTGATGATGTGTTTAGTGGAGATAGTAAATCGGTTTCTCCTGATTTTGATAAAGGTTTTTCGCAAACTGGCACCCATAAATATTCTTATGGTTCTAATAACTCTGACACGTCTATTGATGATATGCTTTCCCAAACTAATGCCGATGACACAGTACGTGCTGTAGCTAAACTGAGTGCGGGTAGTGCTGGCACTTGTAAGAGATGCAGCCATAGTAGCCATTCAGAAGAAGAAACTAGTTCTTTTGGTACAGATTTAGATGGAACTGTTAAAATAGGGCTACCACAAAAGAAATGTACTCACAGTTCACACTCTGAAGATACCTCCATTTGTTTAAGCATTTCAGAATGGTCAACCGGAACAAACACAGTACGGCAGTATGCAAATCTTTCAGCTTCAGAAAGCATTTCAGCAATCTCTGTACCAAAAAGTGAAAAGTCCGAAAATATGTCTGCAAAAGCGTACTCTACTTCTCATGCTAGCAAGAAATCGGAACAAAAACCTAAAGTAAGCTCTCAAGCTGAAGTAAGCTCAAAGAGTAGCAGCTTAGAAAAAAGTTCGGAAAATGTTAAGTATGATAAGCTTTGCAGCTCAGAAACTACAATATCTAGAAAAGGAATAGATAGTAGTTCCGGAACAAAGAGTGATAGCACATTAACGTTAGCTCAGTCTATATCTGATTGGTCAGCTAGCACAAGCCACACCTTAGTTGCGACAGCACGCGAAGATCAACAAGAATCTGGAAACTCAAAATCAGATCAAACTTTAGTTACGGAAATTCCTCCGTGTGATGAAGAAGAAAGAGAGTGTTTTGAGTTTGAATTTCCTGTAGAATATGAAATGTCATGCGTTCAAGAACCTTCGTCAAGTGGAGAGGTAGCAGAAAATAAGGAACCTGTTCTTAGATTGACTGCACCATATACTGGAAAAACCGATAAATCATCTTCTATTAGTTACAGTGATAAATCTGATAAGTCAAGTTCTAGCTCCTTAAGTAGTTTACAAAAACATGCCAACGGAGTATTGAGATTTGACAAGAGATTGAAAGGTTTTCAATCGCCGAGAGATAGTCACGACCGTTATCCGAAAGTGCCACCTAAAAGTATGAGTTACGAAGAGCAAAGTCACAGATATGCGAAACCAACTATTCGTTGTCAAAGCGAAGACAGTGGATTTAAACCGTACGTCGTAGCACCTCAACCAGAATTAGATATCGATATGCCTTCCACGTTATACAGCCAAGAAGAAAAACACAGTGAACGCTATCAAAGTCAAGAATTTTCCAATATAATTCGTGAAGATGGTAACCAATTTATTAGGTCCGATTATAAACCTTTAGCAAAACATGCAAGCTATGATGATAAAACTCTGTCAAAAAATCAAATTAAAGAATATAAAATATCACAGCAATATCGTAGTAAACCAAAAAGTTGGTCATTTCATGAACATTACCTGTCGTCTTCTGATTTTCCCGCGATAGCTGTTCCAGAAATACCTTCCGTTCACAGAGAGGTACAAGAAAAGAATTTGGGTGAAAGATCTGGAAAGACACCCCTGTCCCGTTGCTCACCTTATTATTCTAGTAGTTTAAGCTCCGAGTCTCCTCCTATCCAACCCCTCAAGACTCCTGTGAAGAAATCTATTTTGGTGAGAAATATATCTTTAAAAAGTCCACCAAGTGGCAACGATACAGACAGTTCAATGGACGTTATGCGAGATCCACGAGAAAGAATGAGGACATTCAGACGTAAGAAACAAGTGACTAGTGCCCGGAAAAGACAGGAAAAGATTCAAGACGTTTTAGAGGAAGATTCTACGAAAAGTCAATGTTCCTCGGAAAGTGACAAATTTCACGGTGGTCAATACTTAGTAGTTGAAGACACGTTGCGACGCATGGAGAGTTCTGAATGCTCAGACAGCTACCTGCCAGAGGTGGAATCTGGTTCATCAGAGGTTTCAAAGGGTGATTCCAAAAATTATGATATACAAGAAGTCAGTTTCTCAGAAGATGAAGAAGGTCAAAGTGATTACGCTAAATTTAAAAGTGCTAACTATGAAGCTAAACAGTTTCCTGTAAGTATAACTCCAGTCCAATTTCAAGGATTCGGGTCATCGGCAGATGAAGATGAAAGGGGCTTCCCGCGATTCGATAGGTTAGGCAGGTTGCGCCACCCGTATCTTGATACACAAGAACCGCCATACGTTCCCGAGGACAGTCCTCCGCGAACTTCTTATTCAAACAAAAGTAGTCGTCGATCGTCTTTAAAAAGAAATAAATCAACTGGGTACCGTCAATCTGAAGATATGGGTGAGCCTTCCGGTCAACAACATCAACCACGAGTTTACTATGATGAGCAAAGTGATAGAGAGGATTCCGACGACTACGCATATCCTGTGGACACTATAAAACGTGCGCCGAAAATGTCTAAATCTGGAAGCAGTTACTTATTTGAACGCGGCGAGTCAGTTGCTTATTCCGACTCAGAGCTTCCGCACGATAAAGACGAATACGATGAGTATCGTGTGAGCCCGTACCCAGAACACTACGAAGACATTGATATATTCCAAACACAAGAATGTTATCCTCAATACGAACGAGATGCATTAGAGGAACGCAGGGATGGTAACGGGGAACGTTTTGCTAGAGATTTGGACCAACGTTTCAGTCTAAATAACGTCGAAAGATTTTACTCTAGTCACTATGTAGACTCACAAGCCTCTAGCGACAGCCCTGAGCAAAAGTTTGATGTGTCTACACTACCTCCGCCTCTGTGCTCCGATGATGAACAAGAATAAACGCACTTTACAATACAAATAAAATGTTTGATAATTATTTTAGCTTTTGTCACTCTGGTTTTCTTGGATCACTATAAAGTATGTTTGTATGTGTGCGTTCTTTCTGCGTTTCGATATTTCAATTCTAACTTAAGCAATCTATTGTTGAAATGGTATAATTAGAATACTTATAAAATTAAATATTAACAATGTCATTTTGAATATTTAGAAAATGAATTAAGTATCTAGAGCCAATCCCGAATAGCGTAACCCTTTTTCACGAATCGTGTTATATGACCTTATACCTACCTACTTTTAACTAGTTAGTATTTTAGGTCTAGTTATGTGTAATAAACAGTAATCTCTTTAATGTCAGGACTGTATCACTGATTTCTGGTTAAATTTTAATAGTCACTATTATGACTATTCGCAATTTTATTCTACACCTTTGAGCTAAAGCTCTGCGGTATCTGAAATCGTTTTAAGTGTAACGTTTTGTGCCAAATTTCCTTGTTGATTGTTTTAATTATTATTAATACTAAATTATGTTAATTAATTGTAAATTCCTCACATAGTGTTATATAAAAAGGCTGTGATTTACTTTATTTATTTAGATCCAAGATAATTTTTTTATTTCTCAGTTGAAGTTATTTAATTATGTAGTTTCCATGAGTACTTATGTTTATTGCGTGGCCGTATGTTATAGTATTTCTCTATAACCCAAAGTTAAACATTAAAGGACTTGTCGAACAAATAATGCTTACACGAGAACAGTTATATTTGCGCAAATTCTTCACTTTACGATAGTTTGGCAGGAGCCTAAATTCATAGTAGAATAAAACAATTATGGTATCTTCATACATACGCACCGAGCGCGGCTTGTATGCGAGCGCGGCCGAGACAGCCCGTCCGTACGCATCGTCGCACGCACACACTGACAAAGTTTATTGATGCTAATGATGCGCCAGTCGCGGCTGAGCCGTACGTAATGCTGCGCGCGACTGCGTGTTTCGTCGTTGCGCCCGCCGCTGCCGCTCGTAGGTTATAATTTGTTAAACGTAAGTCAAGGTCAACGATTGCTAAAAAAAACTGCTATTGCAGTGTAGTATGTCTAAATAGCAGCTTGTCAAATCTAGAATTTTCTTTCTTTACTTTACTTGCCGAACAAGAACGGTGAGTACCTCCTGCCTAACCTAATTAATAATTTTGTGTTAGTTATTTACCACCGAAAGTTCTGTTCCAGATTTCGTGGAGATAAGTAAATACCTACGGATTTGTAAGTTTAATTTATTAGGTTACACGGTTCACCCTGCCGCGAAAACAAGGGACTAATTAGGTACAGTCAGACTAAACACTTTGGACTTTGTACCGCTCTTATGTTGTAGGCATAAGTACTAATATCGAACTGCAAGTGTTTACCGTGATGTGCTGTTGACCGTGCCCACTTACCTATTGTAAGTTGTGTTGTACAGTTGACAAACTACGTTTAGGAAGATCGGGGGTTCTCTGGAATCCCTGAAATCATATTTCTAAGTATGTTCTTATTTTTTATGTAGATACCTCATTCTAATTAAAAGCGACAGCCCTACAAGTTTAGGTGACTATCGCTCGCTCGGGGGCCGAGACACCTTACTTGTTTTATTCTACTATGCTAAAATTGCGCAATTTGACTGTAGGCCGGCATTACTAACATTAGTTGGTTTATAACTGTTATTAAAAAAACAAAACTTTTTCGGGGACAAACCACGAACGTAGCCATTACGTTGATAAAATTGAAAGCATTTTATTTAGCTAAAAATATCTACATTCGTGCCAAATCTGCTCAATTTTTTTCGCGTTATTAATTTTTTTAAATTAAAATTTAAGGTTAACATGAACGAATAATGAAGGCATTAGGTATGATTGTATCGTCACTCACTAAACAAGAGGTGGAATTATTTTGATTATGATTTAAACAGATCGGAAGTATAACTCAAATATATTCATTTTCCAATTATTGTATAGTGAGAGATAATATTTTTCAATATATCTTACTTTAGTAAACATACGCACACCTCAAATCATAAAAACATTTTTAACAAGTCAACAGAGGTTGTAATGTTATTTATTTGTGCAACATAATTATGTTATGTAATTATGATCTACGTAAAATAATTATGCTTGTTAAGTATTTAGACTGTAACAAAACTGCCAAATGTATTATCCAATTTAAAATAATTATATTCGATGGTTAACCTACCTTGCTAAATACATATATATATAACGTTATATTGTATTGAAGTTATCGTTTCTTTCTAGGATAAAATTATTTCCTAATCAATATTATTTAAATTGAGTTTGTATTTTTATCGGATTATAATATTATTTATGTGTCTATGATGCGTCATGTTGCTTCTAAAGCGCGATTCGGAAGTGAATCGAACGTCATAAATTATGATATTCGTTAAATTGATAGACGTGGCTCAAATACGAGAAATGTAGCTAATTATATGAATAGTAATTATATTAAAGTACAGAACAATATAGGGGTGTAAAGTTATGTTTAGAATAATTTAAATGATTTATTGCCAACTTATAAAAGTACGATTAAATCGGAATTCTTTACAAAATGTGTACTTTTTAGTTTATACAGGGTTGTATTGTATTTGTTAAAAATATTTTGTTGGTTTTGGAGTAGTTATGGAGGATTATAAATTAGAATTGGAAATTTCTCACGTACCGGTTAAATTATTAACATACTGTAGAGATACATATTTTCGAGTTAGGTTTTAAAAAACGTTTAGATTATATAAGTTATTGTTGAATATGCAAATTATTCTAAACTCCCATCCTAGTCTTCCCGTACACTTTAATATTTTTTTTTCATAAGAAATAATGTTGTGTCTAGATAGTATAAATGTGCACTAAAATAATTCCTATTACTAAAAATAAATCGTGTTTATGAATTCTAATACCCAAAATGTCAATTGTACATTTCGTTATCAACTTTTGCTATTAGTAATGAACCAAACTAACCATTTGGAATGTTGTTGAATATTAACTTTTTCTCTAAACAAATATTCAAAAAGAACAAAACAACTGTGTCAATATTAATAGCGTAAAGAGTTTTGAAAATTATGTCGTAAAAATTGATTTATTTATTATATGGTTATTTATTTACTAGATGCAATTTACGACGAATTTGGTTAAGTTGTTGGCACTGCTCGGAACGCGTGGCCAAATTATGCATGTTAGTGGCTAGTATTCGAATACCCACTGGCTGCATGGTGTTCAATTAACAAAAAACTTTATGTGGTCATGTGTGCACGAAGCAATTTTAGACTATTAGCTGTAAGAGGTCACCGACCTCCCTAGTTAGTGCAATAACGATCGATTTAAATGATAGTTTATAAGAACTTCGACTTTTTCGATGGAGATTGTACAATCCGAATAGACTGTAACGTTACGATTTCATTAATTATATTAATTTTTATTATATCACGTATTCGGATATTGTTTTGAATATTATAATGTTACTTCCTTTTTTAAATTATATGTAAGTGAATGGTATCCCTGCAATATACTACACTACCCATGCGTTTGGGAATAGTTAAATAAATAAATAAAATGAATCTGGGATGTTTTAATAGAAATTTATGTTTTGTTACTTTAAGTTAGCCCTATTAATATTTAAAGCAGCCAGGAAAGTAATGTAAGTTTACGAAACTATAACTTAGCATGCTTATTTTTAAGTTGCTGATTTTGATTGTTATTTTATTGTTATTTTTTTAAAGATAACTTTTTTTTTCAGATCAATTTATCATTTTTGTTTTTGTGATTCAAATTAATTATTTTTATTTCAGACCTTTCTTTCCTTTCTTATCCTTTTTTATTTATTTAAGGTTCATTTAGTTCTTTAAGTTTTTGCAGTGTTCATGTTTGCTCGTTTAAAAAAGCTTTGTTTGTTTCTTTTTTCGATTTTGAATATATTAAATTAAACTGTGGCTTAAGCCCGTAAGTCCTCTGTGGTGACTCAATCTATAATCAACATTAGAGACTCGACACCAACTGACTGTTTCTCATGGGACTGTAAAATCATGACTTTGGACGACCTCTGTAGCCGAGTGGCTTGCACTTGGGGCGGCGCTAACTCTGAGGTCGAGGTGAGGATTCGATTCCCGGTCGGGTCAATGTCGAAAACGAACTTTTCGATATTGTGTCGGAACTGGGTGGTCGTCGTCGATTCTGACATCCATAAAACGAGTGTTTTAGTTTCTTACCTCGGGATCAGAACAATGTATGTGATGCTGTAATATTTTAAATTTTTTTAAAGATTTAACCCGATGCCGCCGACGCCACAGTAGGCATTAATTTTTAAGTTTAAGACAAAGTATCAAATATTTTTTATTACTTTAACAGAAGATGGCGAGGAAGAAGTGACGGAAAACACCGTGTCCTCGGCCAGTGTGTGCATGTCTCCGCCGAGCGAGCGCGCGGGCGGCGAGCCGTTGTGCACGTCCACGCCGTGCGCGCGCGCGCTCAACGGACACGCCGCCGACCTCATCAACGGCAACGTCACGGGTACGCAGCGGCAGCTTATAAAAACGCTTGAAAATCATTGGTTTTTAGCCATTGACCTCCGGCGTACGCTTTTCGCCGCGTCCTCGACAACAGAAGAGAGATTGAAGCATCCGATTATCGGAGGGCGGGTAAAAAAATATGCGGAAGCGAACACCAGTGTAGTGGACTGTAAATTGGCGGAGCATTTTATAGACTCTATTCGCTTCATGATGATGCCGTAAAAATCAATAACACCAGCTTCAGCAAACATGGTCGAGGCACTGCAGAATCTGGGGAGGCCCATCAGCATTCTGAAAGCATTATTATATAGCATTGCAGGTTTTCTGCGTATAGTCACACCACAGGTTGAAAGTGTAAAAGGTTTGACAGAATGCCTTAAAAAGGGTGATTTTAACTTCTCTAGTACACTTAGCAAACCTGCAAGCAAGCATATTGCATCGAACCGCCAATGCTCTCCGCTCTCTCTCGATATCACAATTATCACTGAGATCCTCTGTTACAATGTGACGAAGTGTGATGTGTGTGAATGTGTGTGTGTGTGTATTTAAACCGTAACACTATTTAGTGCCACACCGAGAAGATTAACCGGAGGCACCACCAAGGGTTTCCCTCTACTAGCCCGGAACGCTACAAGCTCACTCTTCTTGGTGTTATAATGGAGCCCATGCTCCGCGGCATATGCCTCACACACAGCCACAAGTTTACGCAACACACTCACCGATGTCAACACACCATGTCATCGGCGTAGCTTATACTGTTGACCATTTGTCCGTCAACAGAACAGCCCACCTTGGTGTCGCTGAGTGCACTAATGAGCCCGTCAACGTAAAGGCTGAACAGCACAGGAGACGACAGTCCACCTTGTCTCACTCCACACTCCAGCGCATACTCGTCAGACAGCTCTCCAGACCATCTGACCTAGTTAACTTAATGACCATACCAGTATTTTAAGGTGGAGATTAATTCCGAATTCATTAATCTCCACTTCTCCTAAAGAAAGGGCGGTAAGAAAAGAGAAACCGCTAAAAGGCTAAGAGGTTACGGTTTTCTAATGTTCTCGTACAAAGATACTAAGCGACACTAACCGGTAGTCTGCAGCTGTTTGTCCTCAAACCCTGGTGGCGGCGAAAAGTGGCACTTCTCAGGTAGACACGGAGGCGAACAAGCGTGCGTTTACCACAGCGGATTAATAAGAACTGGGGTAGGAGGTGCCAACGCCAAGCAACGCGAAATGCCAAGGATGCGCGGGCGCGCTGGGGGTAAGGTGTCGCGCGGGGCGAGGTAGCTACCGTTATGGTTTAGTGCTGCAAACCTCTTCACACAGAGAAATAACAAAAAGTGCACAAACAGAGATTTTATCGGGATCGAGATGCGGAGCGATGGTGGTGACGTTCTAAGCATACATTAACAGGGGGCCGTCTTCGACGACAACGGGAGCGGCACACGAGCGGCTGGCGAATGTTTTGGAGTATTTTTTGACGCTGCGGTAATTCCGAGCGATGTGCCCGCCCGCTGACGTCGAGGACTCGGCCTTAAAGAAGAGCTCGACGTTGGCTTACGAGTTCCGCTAACGCGCGAGGCATTTATTATTTGATTTATGCTGTTGTTCATGTATGAAGTACTGATCCCAAATTCATAAGCTGATAAAGATAATGATTTGGGGCTACTATGCCGGCGTTGAGAACTCCGGTTTTAATTATAATTTATTGGCAGTCTAAAGACTAAAATTAACTCATTGGTTTTTTCCTTTTCAGTAAACATTGTATCGGAATCGACGTACAGTATGGACGTGCTTAGCGGTGGTGAGAGCGACGCTGGCGACACTTTGAGTAGACGAAACAACAATAACAACAACAGGTATGTTCTATAAAACCTGTACGTGCCGCGCGCCAACAAAAAATTACTCACTTAAAAGCAATAGCTTAAATACTACCCCATTGCTGCTTATTAGTAGGGATGCAACGATGTCTATTACGATACCGATACGAATAACGAATGCATCGTAATAGCGAATACGATAACGAATGCGGTAACGAATGCATTACGATTATTTTATTTACATTTAATAAAACAAGACAATTGAGTAAAATCAATTTCTTTTAAATTCTTATTAAGAAAACATTTTTTTTTTAAATTATCTGGTTGCAGTTTATTTCTTATATCCGTCGGATTAACCGCCGAAATTAATAACCTATCTCTGGTAAGAGATAGGCCTATCTTAGTTTAGTTACCTAGCAACCGCTGTTATTTTTCGATAAATAACAGAAATAACTAAGCAACAAATCTCTAGTAAGCCTATCTCTTGCTGAGGATAGGTTATTAATTTCGGATGTAAACCAGCTGTGGAGAACAATCTTTCCGAATCTACAATAGCTGTTTTGATGGACAAGTTACTCGCGCGTGAAACAAAACAAATGTCTCAAATTGTCAATGTCAGTGGCAAACGTCAAAAATATGAAAGATGGCCTGTCATTAGTGTTGCCAGCGCAAACTTCGATGCTGTCTTGCATTCCTTTTCACGAAAAAAAATTACATCAAACTAGTTTTAAGAATCGTTATAAATTTTACACATTTTACAATACGAATGATCGTCAAAAATTACGATAACCTGCGGTTTACGATTATCGGCATCGGTATCGTTGCATCCCTAGTTATTAGGCCACCATTGAATTCAAGTCGTTGCTACAATTGATCAATCATCATCATCGTGGTGATCACAAAGCCAGGCATCGATTAATCCGAAAAACACTGCCCGTTTGCCTCTTAACTACCGAGTCGTTCAAGATAGCGCTTTACCTATTTCTTTTTGTGATGATTACATCACGTTTGCTGTAATGCGAGTTAGATCACAGACCCGCAGGCGAAATTACCGAAAAAAGTAACCAGTTGTTAATTGGACAATTGCAACGCGACTGCTCGGCTCTAGTAGCGGTTGATAAAGTAGTATTACGGACACAAATCGCCCAATGATCGCTCGCTTAGTGCATTTGCGATTCAAATGTATTGTAGTATTTTACATACATTTATTTATAAAATGTTTTTGTTTTGTTTTTATAATTTTAAGGCAAATTTTGTTGCGAAACAAATTACAAAAACACAAATATTAGAAAATCCTGCTCGTGGATTTTTTTTCAACATTTGTGTTTTTGTAATACATTATTTATTTATTTATTCATTCATTTTTACACTTGTACACTTACAGATTAAAAATCCAAGTCGCCTACAAGATTAGACAGGATAAGTTAAAAATTTAATGAAAATAATATTGTTAAGTACATCATAAAACATTAATATTAAACTAGGCGGCTAATATAATAATAAATACAAATGAGAATAACAAGATGTCAAAGCGGAATAAATTAGCTTACAAGTCTTTAAAATCAAAAAACAATGTCAAAAGAAAATGGTCATCAGTGAAGAATTTCGATGACAGCAAAACAAAATAAAATAAATTAAATATAGTTTGGCAAAATCCTGAGAATGTCCAAAAAAGTTCATTATAATATTGTAAGTCCAAGAATTTTAAAATTAGAGCATTAACATTGAGCATTTGTGTCCGTAATACCAATTTATCAATCGCAACTAGAGCAGTCGCGTTGCAATTGTACAATTTCCAACTGGTTGCTTTTTACGGTAATTAGCTTGCCGGTCTTAATTGTGAAAACCGAAACTACTCGTTTGCGTATAATTTGTGACGTGGATAGTGAATCCCGTGCAATGTTACCTATATTTCGTCTGTAGCATATCTTCCAACTTGACGAACGTGTTGCGTGACGGCACTATGGAGGGGCCGAAGCGGCGCGGAACGGACCTGTCCTACTTCGTGGCTAAGGAGCTGCTGATGACCGAGCGCACGTACAAGAGGGACTTGGAGCTCGTCACTGTGGTAAGATAACGGTCATGATATTTAACATTTTTGAAATTTTGTATGGTGATATTTATGACTTGGTCTATAATAGGTGTAGCCTTAAATTAACATTTGGTAGCGCAATTTTTCATTT